>CM060696.1:11312486-11547486 GCA_030686995.1 Artemisia argyi
TGTTTTCTAAGAAAGTAATTGCTTCCAAATCTCTTTCAAAAATAGAACAAATGTCTTCTAACAACACTTTTAATACAAGTGAGGCTAGAAACATTCTGGATGACGTTAAAAAGAGAATTCAAGAACTTCAAAATATTGTTGCTTCTAAAACTACAATCAATATTAACAACTGGCAGTCCAGTTTTCATATTGAGCAGAAAAAAGTTTTTGAAAACGAAATTACTATCCCACTGAATAACATCAGTGCGAGGGTAATCCATTTTGAACAAGCTTTCTTAAAAGAAACGGCCGACTTTGTCAAGGACCACAAATCCCTGGTAAACGAAGCTAATGATACTCGTGAAAACATGAATGTTTTGGAAAACCTAAATGATTCTCTCTTCGAAGCTGTTATGACCACTGACATTATGTCCATCATTTTACAAACATATTCGGTTCAAGACGATGAACGACTAAGAGCTGAGACCTCCGCAATTGTTTCAAAATATGAAAATGCTCTTATAAAGCTTGAAAAAGAAAATGTGTCATATTTTAAACAACTTGATCGGAAAAAGGAAGAATGCAAGTATGACAAACTGTCGTATGAACGTGACTTAAAGAACATGAAAGAGCAAAATGATCTTTTGAGGGCTCAGCTTGAAAGTCAAAAAGGAAAGGGTGAGTAAACTAAGTTTGCAAAACCATTGATTTCGGAGAAACCAAATGTTTCAAACACGGTTCAAAAACCAAAAATGTCAATTTCACGGTTTGCTCCAAAAATCGATGAGAAAAAGGATTTGACAAAACCAGTCACTCCAACACCCTTGCCCAAGAAAAGTGAAAATGAAAAGATTGTTGATAAAGGAAAAGCGGTTGTCGAAACACCAAAAGTGATAGCACCTGGCCTTTTTAGGATTAGTCCCACTAGTGCGTCTGCCTCAACATCTAAGACAAATGACAAGTGCATAAAGGCTAATTCTAAAAAATCTAGGGATGCTAAAAAGGACAACAATATAAATCCTAATGTGTGTGCCTTACCTTCTACAGGATTAGAAAGTACCTCTAGGAGCAGCAGACTAAAGCCTAGGAACAATACAAGGAACAATAGAGTCTCGCCTGTCTCTAAGAGAAGTAGCAAGAATAAAGTTGAAGATGTAGAAGAACACCCTAGGAATTTATCGCTTTGTAATAAGAGACATGTTTCATCTGAATGTAATGTCGAAAGTACTGTTTCCAATGCATATAATGACTCTGTTTGTTTAATATGCAAGAAATGTTTAATTAATGATGTTCATGATGAATGTGTTTCTAAGAATGTGAATGTTACGCCGCTAGATCGAGATCTATAGAATGATTAGTTGCGCGATTTAGGACTACCACTATTAGTCGAATGCCTAGGAACTACCTTAAGTTTTGTATGTGGATACCAACGGGTAGAGAGTTCATTCTTCAGAATGGCAAACTAGAAGTTGTTCAAAATAAACATGTAGCAACCTTTGTAGTGTGTGATTCGGAATTTACACCTAACCCCACGGAACCAAATTCAAAACGGTTTCCAAATACAAACTCTTCTGTTCTTGGCAGGTTATCGAAATATGTCTTTGGATCGTCGACTCGGGTTGCTCCAAGCACATGACCGGGAATTTAAAGCTGCTGATCAATTTCGTCTGGAAATTCATGGGAACTACACGCTTTGGAAATGATCATGTAGCAGCTATTCAGGGTTATGGAGATCTTCAGTTTGGGAATTTTTTAATCACTCGGGTTTACTACGTTGAAGGGTTGGGACACAATTTGTTTTCAATTGGGCAGTTTTGTGATGCTGATTTAGAAGTTGCATTCAGAAGAAACACGACTTTTATTAGAAATTTGGTTGATGATGACCTCTTAACCGGTAATCGTGGAACAAACTTGTATGCAATCGACATCAACCAAATGGCTTCTACATCACCAATTTGTCTTATGACAAGGGCAACCGAAACTAAGTCCTGACTGTGGCATAGAAGATTATCCCATCTCAATTTCGACACGAACAATAAGTTAGCCAAAGACAACATCGTCACCGGACTTCCTAAGTTCAAATACACCAAGGAACACCTATGTCCATCATGCGAACAAGGAAAAAGTAAAAGAGCATCATATAAACCCAAAACCGTACCTAGTTCGGAAGCAAGGTTACATATGTTGCACATGGACTTATGTGGCCCAATGAGAGTTGAAAGCATTAATGGGAAGAAGTATATTCTCGTTATTGTTGATGATTATTCAAGATACACTTGGGTAAAGTTTTTGAGATCAAAAGACGAAGCACCAGGCATTATCATCACCTTTCTGAAGCGTATTCAAGTTCTACTTCAAGCTCCAGTAAGGATTATAAGAACAGACAATGGTACAGAATTCACAAATCAAGAGTTAAGAACTTACCTCGAAGATGTTGGAATCACACACCAAACATCAGTTGTTAGAACTCCATAGCAGAATGGGGTAGTTGAAAGAAGAAATCGAACTCTTGTGGAAGCTGCTCGCACAATGCTAATTTATTCTAGTGCACCACTATTCTTATGGGCTGATGCTGTTGCCACAGCTTGTTTCACTCAAAACCGATCCCTAGTACATCCAAGATTCAATAAAACCCCATATGAGCTAGTGAACAACCGTAAGCCTGACATCTCTTACCTTCACGTGTTTGGCGCTTTGTGCTATCCGACGAACGACAGAGAAGATCTAGGAAAGTTGAAAGCTAAGGGTGATATTGGAATCTTCATTGGATATTCAGAAAACTCGAGGGCATTCAGGGTGTATAATAGAAGAACGAAAAAGATAATGGAGACGATGAATGTGAAATTTGACGAGATTTCATAGATGGCTTCTGAGAGATACGCTCTAGAACCCGCGCTTAATCCGATGGCTTCTAATCAAAACGGATTAGGACCCGCACTAAACATGCGGACTTCTGGACACATCAGTTCAGGACTCGTGCCTCAAGGAGCTCAGTCAACAAACACGGATAAACCTTCAGAACAAGAACTAGAAAATTTCTTCGAGTTAATGTTTGATGAATATTATGGTGGAACTTCGACAAATGCATCTCCACAACATTCCGCTGCACCCGCTCAAAACCATCAACCACCACCACCATCACAGGATGCATCTACCACAATCGAAGCTGAAGCACCAACTACATCAACATCATCTACATCTACTCAAGCAACTCCAGTACTTGAAACTGAACTACCAAGAGTTGATGAGCAAAATCAAAACACTAATTTTCAAGAAGAACCTACAAATAATTCAAACGATGTTGCGTTAGAAGAAGAAGAAGTATTTGTAAACCCGTTTGCAACAGACTCTGCTGAATCTTCTTCAAGGTTACAAGAACCATCTAACACACATTCGTTACACCCAAGGTACCCTTCTACGTTTCAATGGACAAAAGACCATCCAATAGAACATGTTATTCGTGAACCTTCAAAGCCAGTTCAGACAAGGAGACAACTTGCCACCGATCTCGAATTGTGCATTTACGTTTGCTCAATCAGCCTCAAAGAACCAAAGAACATTCGGGAAGCAATGGCAGAAAACCCTTGGATTGAAGCGATGCAGGAGGAATTTCTTCAATACTTGTTAAATGATAGTTGGGAACTTGTTGAACGACCACTTGATAAACGTGTTCTTGATCTCAAGTGGTTGTGGAAGAACAAACTGGATGAGGAAATGACTGTAATTCGTAACAAAGCTCGTCTCGTGGCTAAAGGTTATCCACAAGAAGAAGGGATAGATTTCGAAGAATCATTCGCGCCTGTAGCTAGACTTGAAGCAGTCCGGATTTTCTTAGCCTATGCAGCTCACAAAAACATCACAGTCTATCAGATGGATATTAAGACTGCTTTCTTGAATGGAACTCTGAAAGAAGAAGTGTATGTGAGTCAGCCAGAGGGATTCATCGACAAAGATCATCCAGACTACGTCTACAAGCTTAAGAAAGCAATTTATGGTTTAAAACAAGCTCCAAGAGCGTGGTATGACGAACTATCATCTTTCTTGCTTAAAAACAATTTCACAAAAGGAACGGTTGATGACACCTTGTTTATCAAAAAATTCAAAGATGACATTTTGATCGTTCAAATTTACGTGGACGACATTATTTTTCGATCAACCAATCCTAACCATTCAAAACATTTTGAAAATCTCATGAAAAGTAAATTTGAAATGTCCATGATGGGGAACTAAAATTCTTTCTTGGTTTACAAATCCATCAATCCCCTCGTGGTATCTTTATCAATCAAGCTAAATATACAATAGAGATTTTGAAAAAACATGGAATGGAAAACTGTGATTCTGTTGGTACACCAATGGTCACTTCACCAAAAATAGGTGCTGACTTGTTTGGGAAACCCATTGATCAGAAGAAATATCGGAGCATGATCGGTTCTCTCATGTACCTAACTGCCAGTCGACCAGATATTCAATTTGCTGTTTGTTTGCTAGCACGGTTTCAGGCAAAGCCTACCAAACTTCACGTCA
The DNA here is from genome assembly GCA_030686995.1 of Artemisia argyi. Lineage (NCBI taxonomy): Eukaryota > Viridiplantae > Streptophyta > Magnoliopsida > Asterales > Asteraceae > Artemisia > Artemisia argyi. The sequence goes on from CM060696.1 coordinate 11,316,990, forward strand.
AAGAGGTTAAAAGGATCTTTCGGTACCTACGAAGCACCATTAACATAGGACTTTGGTATCCGAAGGATTCGGGGTTTAATCTAACAGCATTTTCAGATGCAGACCATGCTGGTGATCAAGTTACAGCAAAGAGTACATCAGGTGGAGCACAATTTTTGGGTGAAAAGCTAGTAAGCTGGTCGTCAAAGAAACAGGATTGTACTGCACTATCAACCGTCGAAGCCGAGTATGTGTCTCTATCTGCGTGTTGTGCCCAAGTTCTTTGGATGCGGACACAGCTCACAGATTATGGCTTTACTTTTGACAGAATACCTATGTATTGTGACTCAAAAAGTGCCATAGCCATCTCGTGCAATCCCGTACATCACTCTAAGACGAAGCATATCAAAGTCCGCTACCATTTCATCAAAGAACACGTGGAAGAGGGTATTGTTGAATTATTTTTCGTTAAGACTGATTACCAACTCGCCGATCTGTTTACTAAAGCCCGTCCAAAAGAACGATTTGACTATCTAGTTCGACGAATTGGCATGCGAAGCCTAACTCCTGAAGAGCTAGAACGTCTTCTTGAATCTTCTTGAAAAATGTTTTCAAAATCGGTTCGCTGTAAATATTTCTCAAAAAACAAAATACAAAATTTGAAAAACCAACAAAAACAAAATACAAAAATATAAAATTTTCAAAAATATACAAAAACAATATAAAATCAAAAAATCCAAAAATATTCTTCTCACGACATGTCTCTCGTATAAATCAATATTCTGTACGTTTCTAGAAATGTCATTCAAAAATGATACGGACATGTACAGATGCTTGAACGGGAGTTCTTTAAAATGTTTTTCTAAAACATGTCGTTTCTCAAAAGTTTCTTCACAATGGCTTTCGTATACTTCAGTACGAAACCCGGGCTTAAACGATGACTTCTGATTATTTCAAATCAAGGACTCGTACGTTCAATGATGAAATCTTTTTCAAAAAGTTCGAGTCTAAACAAACGAAAAAGACTTCAAACAAAAACTCGTTTCCAAAACAAGAATTCTTGAGCACTTTTTCAAGATTATTCAAAAGTTTTTCTCAAAATCTCTCAAAATGAGTGCTCAAGATAACTCCCTCAAAACCCTTAATTGATTTTAAAATGAGATATCATTAAGAGGAAGTACAAAAACAAAATTGTTCCGATTTCATGCAAAAATAGAATCTGTCTTTCTCTCCAAAAGCCTTTGTAATCCGTTGATATCAAAAATATCACGATATGCTATTTTTGAGGGGGAGAAGACATGATTGAAATGTGATCAAAAGTGATTTAAGATTGTGACTGAATCTCAAAAGAGCTTGACTCAGATAGTACCAATGAATTGACGAAGATTTAAATGTCAGTAATCGAAAAGACTTGTCCTGGACGGGTAATAATTTCAAGCTAGTCTAACTAGTGATGTAAGCGTGTCTCGAATAGGACTTGTCTGGGTAGAATGTACCATATCGAGAGACTTTCTTTGGACTTGACTAGGACGGGTAATAATTTCAAGCTAGTCTAACTAGTGATGTAAGCGTGTCTCGAATCGATCATGTTCACTGAAAGTGGATCAATTCAAAAAGTGCAAACTCCTCACGCATGTGCAAATTTCTTAAATAACTCACGAGCACATGTGAAGGGGGAGTCCTTCAAAAGAAAAGCAAAACTCTCGAAGTGTCAACAATGTGATTTATTATCATAAACACTTTGAGAGATTTTTCATAAATTGTTTCATGGCAATTATAGGATAGTCATGGAGTTATAAGGTGACTAAGGTTAGGAAAAACCGTCCTATGATCCGCCAGAGCCGGAGGGATCTACCCAAGGACAAATCCAATAGATTAGAATTAGAAGTCCTTAGGTATGATTGAAAAAAAAAAGGAGAAAATGAGAAAGGAGAAAGAAGGGGTTGAAGAATTAAAAAGAAAAGTTATGAAAAAGGGTGAAAAGAAATAGCCCTTGATGTGTGCTTATTCACACATCCTTTTTAGACCCAAAATCAGACCAAATACACGAAATACTAACCAATTATGCCATGAGAATGTGTGTTTTTGTATTTGTGTATGTGCAGGTACGGATATGTGAAAAATGAACAAAAACAAAGCAAAACCGACAAAAACGAGCATGAGATTGGAAAAGGTCAAAAGACTAAGCCGAAGAAGAAATTTATCCAAGAAAAGCCCATAACGACAATTCTAATTCTTAAATATTCAAAGAATGACAAAAAGGGACCCTTGGTGGATGCGTGAAGTTATTGACATGAAAAATACTCCAAGTATTCACAAGTTGTCGACTTTGATCCTTTGAAGAACTAAGAAAGAGAAGTCAACTCTATTCCTCCAAGTTACTAGGTCGTTACGTTTAATATTAAGTTGTATTAGTTACCTTTTATAATGTTTTAGGCTTGAATTTCATGTTTTGTAAAGGTCTAGAGGCTAAATGTGCAACAATGTAAAAGATAGGTGAAGCCCTAGCCCCTAGCCTATATATAGAGTAGTATGCCTCATTTTTGGGGTTGTTGTTCTTCTTTTTGTTGTTTAAGTTTTTAGTAAGTTTTTAATTTTAAGTTGTTTTTATTAAGTTTTTATTAATGCTTTAATTTCTTGTCAAGTCTTATTTATTTTACTTACTCTCTTTAAAAAGCTTTACTTTTCTTAAAAGTCTTTAATTTCTAGTTGTTAAATTCATGTTTTTATTGGTGGGATTTAAAGTTTATGGTTAAACTAGGTTGTTTAGTAATAAATTTGGTGAAAAACATTAGTTTTTAAGCTTTATTTTGGATCAAAATGGTGTTTGGTTACGGTTTTATCGAGTTAAGAATTTTTCTAAAAACTGTCGAGTTAGAGTCCTAAAAAAAAAGTGTCGAGTTTTTTTTTATGTTTTGCCGAGTTAGAGTTTCTTTTATGTTTTGCCGAGTTAAGTGTTTTTGCCGAGTTAAGTGTTTCTGCCGAGTTAGGTGTTTCTTTTGCCGAGTTAAGTGTTTCTGCCGAGTTAAGTGTTTTTGCCGAGTTAGGTGTCAGGGTCAAAATTTTTATCGAGTTTGAGTATTTTATTTTACCAAGTTTCATTTCTTTTGGCGAGTTAGCCAAGATTATCAAGTTAGATAATCGACCCCTCATCGTTTATCGAGTGAGGTTTTCTTTGTTTAATATCTAAACGAAACTCTGCCGAAATTTTCTAAAAATCTATCAAGTTAGGATTTATTTTATAACTAGTTAGCTTCTTTTGTTTAGTCACATTATCTAGTAAACATTTTTAGTTTAAATATAAGTAGTTTTTATTTCTTTTACTTATTTCCTTTTTAATTAATCTTTATATCATTTTCATTTATAAAAAAAAAATTAAAAAAGCCAAAAATATAATTTTCCTTTTCGTTATTTTTCTTTTACATCTTTTTATTTAGTTAAAACTTAATTTGCAATCGTAGAACTAGTTTCACTTTTATTTTTATTTTTTTTATTTTTCAAATTAGTCGTGTTAAGTTTACTTACGTTTTCATTTCTCTTTCACTTTTGAGTATGTTTGTTTTATTTGCTAATGTGTTTTGCATTATTTGTTTGTTCTCTTTGTTTTAATTGCAATTTTATTCTCAATTGTAGCATAATCAAAAACCAAAACATTTCTTATATCCTCATTCTCTTCACAAGATTCACAAACCGTGTCGACAAGATCAATTCAACAGTTCGTTGGGAAAACGACCCGGGGAACATACTTTCGCCGGTATTTCCTCGGAAATACTACTAAAAAGAATCGAATCAAATTTTGGCGCCGCTGCCGGGGAACCGTTGTTAAGATTTCGTCGATCGTTTGTTTGATTTGTGTTTTGAAGAACCTTCCTTTGGAAGTTATCGCTTAAAAAAAAAAAAAAAAAAAAAAAATTAAAGCAAACCAAACAAACAAAAAGATTTTCTTTTCAAATTTATTTTCCTTTTTCTTTCACTTTTGTTTCTTTTAAGTGTATGATCACACGTTCACGGTCGAGATTAATCGATAATTCTCCGACCATACCGAACCAACGTTATCGTAGATGTCGTAAACAAGCTTACGTACCCGAGTTACGTACTCTTGTTGAAACACCCATCACCGAGATGGCCGATCAACGTACTATGCAAGAATTGCTCCAGTGTCCCACCGAGGGATACGGGGACGCAATTGTTTTACCACCAATTCTTTCCGATAATTTTGAACTTAAGACTGGATTAATTCAACTTGTCACATCTAAACAATTTCAAGGTTTTGAAAGAGATGATCCTCACGCACACATCCGATGGTTTAATAAGTTAACTTCAACAATGAAATTTAAGGATGTCCCTCACGATGCTATCAAATTGATGTTGTTCCCATTTTCACTCGAGGGTTCAGCCCGGATTTGGCTTGAAAAAGAACCTCCTCGTTCAATTCACACATGGGAAGAACTCGTCTCGAAATTTGTTAATCATTTTTTTCCACCGTCTAAAACGACTAATCTTAAGAATGATATAACTAATTTTCAACAACGTTTTGATGAAAGCTTTGGTGAGGCATGGGAACGATTTAAGGATCTTCTTCGAGGGTGTCCTCACCATGGTTTCTCCGAATTGCACCAAATCGACACGTTTTATAACGCTTTGACTCAAAACGATCAAGATTCGTTAAACGCAGCCGCCGGTGGCAATATCTTGAATCGTAGGCCAATTGATATTTTAACGATCATCGAGAACAAATCTAAGGTTCCGACTTCTCGTAACAAACCGAATGTTTCGAAAGTGACTTCTAGTACTCCTTCTTCTTCGTCGGCCCAACCATCAGAAATGGCCGGACTTACCGATGCTATCTATCTTATGATGAAAGAGTTTAAGTCTCAGATCCAAAAACCCGAACCTGTTAAAGCCGTTAATGAAAAATGTGTGATTTGTGGTGGGCCTCATCCGTATTATGATTGTCAAGCCACCGATGGCCAAGTTTACAATGCTAACGTTGCTGCCGTAAACTACAATCCAAACCAAGGTTTTCGTTCTAACCAAACAAGTCCACCTGGGTTTCCACCCGTGCAAACCAATCAAAACCGTTATCCTCAAACTAACCAAGGTTATCAAAACCAAGGTTACAATCAAAACCGTGGAACCAATTTCAACCAAGCTCCAAATCATCAAAATTATCAAGTCCCTCCACCCCAACAAGTTTATCAACCACCACAACAAGTGCAACCTTCTCCTGATTTTACTAATTATATGCAAACAACCGATGTTAGCATACGAGCAATGCAGAATCAAATTAACAACATGAAGGTTGACTTTCAGAAAGAGATCGACACATCCATAAATCGACAAACAAATGAGCTGAAGCAAATGATGAGCAGTTTTATGCAGATGAATCAAGCGTCGACATCTGGTACTCTTCCAAGTAATACAATACCAAACCCGAGAGGCGACGTCAAGGCGATCACGACTCGCAGTGGTGCTATATATGAATCCACGGTTCCGACTACCTCTTCTTCTCCTCCTCCGAAAGTAGTGGATCGTGAGACCGAGGTGACAAAGGACCCGGTACCTCCTACTAATAACGGAGGTACTGAAAACGTCCAACCTCCGGTTGTCCAAATGTCAAAAGATAAAGAGAAAGTCGTTTTTGAAAAGAATGATAAATACAAGTCAAAATTGCCATATCCATCACGATTTAATGATGAAGAGCTCCGTGCAAAATCTAAAAAACAAATGGAAAAGTTTCTCGATATTTTTCAAAAATTGCACTTTGATATCAGTTTCATGGATGCTCTTGTTTACATGCCAAAATTTGCCTCAACGTTCAAAAATCTCATAAGCAATAAAGAGAAATTGCTCGAATTATCCGAAACACCGATAAATGTTCAATGCTCCGCTATTCTTCTCAAGAAGCTTCCCGAGAAGCTTGGAGATTCGGGAAAGTTTCTCATTCCTTGTTCGTTGAAAGATCAAGAGGTTTGCAAAGCCCTGGCCGATTCAGGTGCAAGCATTAACCTTATGCCGTTTTCGATCTATAAACAACTTGGAATGGGAGAACTTAAACCGACACGAATGACTTTAGAGCTTGCTAATCGTTCGATTGCTCATCCAGTTGGAATCGCGGAAGATGTTTTTGTCCAAGTAAACTCATGTACTTTTCCGGCCGACTTTGTCGTGGTTAATTTTGAACCTGATCCGAGAGTTCCTCTTATACTAGGGCGACCGTTTTTACGAACCGCAAAGGCCCTAGTAGATCATTTTGAGGATACTCTAACTTTACGACATGATGATGATATAATGATTTTTAAAACCGATGCTCCAAAATCAAACAAGTATTCTGTAAAAAGCATTGATGTTTGTGATTATACTTTTGATGATTTTGTGAAAACGTTTGTCTCCGACTCTTCCCCATCATTTCCTCCGACTAAGGAACATGATTTCATTTTGGAAGAGATCGAGGCCTTTCTTGCTAATGATTCGATTTCACCGGAAATTGATCATTCCGATTTTGACATGGAGGGAGATATTCTTTTGATTGAAAAGTTATTAAATGCAGATCCCAACCCGTCCCTCCCTCCATTGGACCTTAAAATGGCCGATTTTAAAGAAGTTAAACCGTCTATTGAGAATCCTCTGGAGCCCGAGCTCGAGGAAATTTTACCCGACTTTGAGAGTTTTTCGTTTGATACGACTAAAGAGATAACTGGCAATCCCACTTATCATCATGATTCTTACCCGACTTATGAAGTTTTTAACTTTGATATCGATCACTCGGAAGAGACGAGTCGTGGCAGTACCACTTCTCATGATTTTATCTCTCTTCCGGAGTATGAGTCATTTTGTTTTGATAAGTTTGAATGTGAATTTGAAAAGTTTTCTAATCCAGAATATGAAAATTTCAGTTTTGATCTTGAAGTTGATCATGATCCGGGTGGAGTTCTTAAAAATGAGAGTCTTAATGAAAACTTTTTCCCAACCCTCCCACCCGGGAAAGTTTTTAAAATGAGCTTGAATGATAAAATTCATAATTCCACAATTATGAAGTTTTCTTTTGATGATTATGAGTTTTTCAAGATTGTTATCATGACTTTCTTGTTGTTTGTAACATTTGGTATGATTTCTCTTATCCTTCATTCCATTGGGAGTGAGGATGTTGTTTTTGATCCTGGTATCATTTTTAAAAGTTTTCACTATTAAAATACCAGTGGTTATCTCTTCGGGATGGAACTTTCAACTAACTCAAATGTTTTTCAAAATTTTTTATGAAAGCCCGAGAGAGATTAATTTTTCCATCTGCTCTCCCCAAGGACGAATTAATTCGGGGATCGAGTCAAGCTCATGTGACTCGGTGAACAAAAACAAGCGCTTCGTGGGAGGCACCCCATGCTTATCCATTTTCATTTTCTTTATTTTCTATTTTCTTTAATAACGTGACGTGGGGGGGGGGGGGGCGACCCTTTCCAAACTCGTGTTTTCGTGGTTGTTTATGAATGTTCAGGAATTTCCCCGAAGATTGAGGACTCTCGTGCTCGTGGTTTGTCGTTCTCTCCACTCGAGTCTCATCCTTCGCTGCTCTTTCGGAAATTCACCATATCCAAAATCTTATCAACTAACGTTTATCTCTTGGCATACTTAATAAACGGCCTTAGATTTTACGTAGGATTACCTTTACCCTTAAAACATTGAGGACAATGTTTCACTTTAGTCTGGGGGGGTGAATCTTCGATTTGATTTGACCTGTTACCTTCATCTGAGCCGTTAACTTACGCAACTCCGTTTTCCACCAAAAATTTAAAATTTTTGTCACCTTTTTATTGCAAAAAAAAAAAAAAAAAAAAAAAAAAAAAAAAAAAAAAAAAAATGTGTGAAAAAAAATGAAAAAAATATATATGATATGAATAATAAGATTTGACACCTTGTTTTGATTTTCCTACCGGCGAGAGTAGAAATAAATGTTTCGACTTGACCGGGCGTGTTGAGCCCTAGCTCGTCTCCCTTAACCAATATAATCATAAGATTATCGGCTAAGCATCCGCGGATCTCATTACTTGGGATTTTAAATTTGCGGAGATCGAGGAATGATAGAGTTTATTTAGAAGTTTCGTGCTATACACGGATCTCAACCTTGGGATTTAAAAAACCCACGAGAGGTACTTGTGGCCTCCTTGTTCCCATCAGAAACGTCACCCATATAAAATAGATGTTCTAGGTTAATTAGTGGTATTTCGGTTTAGATAATATTTAGTTCTTTATTTTCTTAAGAGAATTTTTGCTTTAGAAGTTGGGTACATATCAAGGAACATCAAAAATAAAAGCAAAAAGTGAAAAATCAAAAGTCAAAAGTTGATTATCTATGTGGTTTTGGAGCTACCCTATAAGCCTCCATTGATGTATGAGAAAAATATGAGAAAAGTGAAAAAAAAAAAAAAAAAAAAAAAAAAAAAAAAAAAAAAAAAAGTGAAAAATGAAAAGTATGAAAGTTGTAGTATCGTTGAATAAGAGCTATGTATGTATCAAAAAGTTGTTGGCGCGTGAGGTGCATGTGATAAGTGATTAGTAATCAGTCACATGAGGTGCACGTGATTGTACTCCGCAACTTATATCCTTGATATTGTATGTACCCCAAATTCCTTGATGTGGACCGAATTTCTATTGCAGTGGTTCTTAAGAGAAAATGAATAACTACTTAGTGTTTAAACTTAGGTGTCACTATCGGACTAAAAAATATTGAAACGAGAAAATATGAAGCGATTCATTTCTCAACAAATTAAAATCCTGAGATACAAAACATAGGACTTGGGAACAAGAGGTAATACACAAGTAACTTTTGTGGGCAGTGTTAGCATCTAACTTCTAGTTAAACAATGATTTCGATTTTACGCTTAGTTTGGGAGCTTGCGAAAAATCAAGGATGACGATTTTTATCCGTATGGTCTCTTCTCCTTGAAGTGTTTCTACTCGTTGACCCTGAAAATTATCAACAGATATGAATTGGTAATGAAAGTCAAAATAAACCGTCACATATAAATGAAAAATACAAAAAGAGTAGTAGCAGTTGTTATTTATGAAAATCGGATAACGGAGCGTTTTTTAGAATAAATGATTTTACTATCTCTTTTGAAAGTCATTGCTACTTTACAACGTCAGTAAAGAGAGGTTTTGAAATTATTTATCTCTTAAGCGTGAGGTGATGACATTGCGTGAGGACACGGCAATACCTTAGTCTGGGGGATTTTGATGTGTGCTTATTCACACATCCTTTTTAGACCCAAAATCAGACCAAATACACGAAATACTAACCAATTATGCCATGAGAATGTGTGTTTTTGTATTTGTGTATGTGCAGGTACGGATATGTGAAAAATGAACAAAAACAAAGCAAAACCGACAAAAACGAGCATGAGATTGGAAAAGGTCAAAAGACTAAGCCGAAGAAGAAATTTATCCAAGAAAAGCCCATAACGACAATTCTAATTCTTAAATATTCAAAGAATGACAAAAAGGGACCCTTGGTGGATGCGTGAAGTTATTGACATGAAAAATACTCCAAGTATTCACAAGTTGTCGACTTTGATCCTTTGAAGAACTAAGAAAGAGAAGTCAACTCTATTCCTCCAAGTTACTAGGTCGTTACGTTTAATATTAAGTTGTATTAGTTACCTTTTATAATGTTTTAGGCTTGAATTTCATGTTTTGTAAAGTTCTAGGGGCTAAATGTGCAACAATGTAAAAGATAGGTGAAGCCCTAGCCCCTAGCCTATATATAGAGTAGTATGCCTCATTTTTGGGGTTGTTGTTCTTCTTTTTGTTGTTTAAGTTTTTAGTAAGTTTTTAATTTTAAGTTGTTTTTATTAAGTTTTTATTAATGCTTTAATTTCTTGTCAAGTCTTATTTATTTTACTTACTCTCTTTAAAAAGCTTTACTTTTCTTTAAAGTCTTTAATTTCTAGTTGTTAAATTCATGTTTTTATTGGTGGGATTTAAAGTTTATGGTTAAACTAGGTTGTTTAGTAATAAATTTGGTGAAAAACATTAGTTTTTAAGCTTTATTTTGGATCAAAATGGTGTTTGGTTACGGTTTTATCGAGTTAAGAATTTTTCTAAAAACTGTCGAGTTAGAGTCCTAAAAAAAAAGTGTCGAGTTTTTTTTTTATGTTTTGCCGAGTTAGAGTTTCTTTTATGTTTTGCCGAGTTAAGTGTTTTTGCCGAGTTAAGTGTTTCTGCCGAGTTAGGTGTTTCTTTTGCCGAGTTAAGTGTTTTTGCCGAGTTAAGTGTTTCTGCCGAGTTAAGTGTTTTTGCCGAGTTAGGTGTCAGGGTCAAAATTTTTATCGAGTTTGAGTATTTTATTTTACCAAGTTTCATTTCTTTTGGCGAGTTAGCCAAGATTATCAAGTTAGATAATCGACCCCTCATCGTTTATCGAGTGAGGTTTTCTTTGTTTAATATCTAAACGAAACTCTGCCGAAATTTTCTAAAAATCTATCAAGTTAGGATTTATTTTATAACTAGTTAGCTTCTTTTGTTTAGTCACATTATCTAGTAAACATTTTTAGTTTAAATATAAGTAGTTTTTATTTCTTTTACTTATTTCCTTTTTAATTAATCTTTATATCATTTTCATTTATAAAAAAAAAATTAAAAAAGCCAAAAATATAATTTTCCTTTTCGTTATTTTTCTTTTACATCTTTTTATTTAGTTAAAACTTAATTTGCAATCGTAGAACTAGTTTCACTTTTATTTTTATTTTTTTTATTTTTCAAATTAGTCGTGTTAAGTTTACTTACGTTTTCATTTCTCTTTCACTTTTGAGTATGTTTGTTTTATTTGCTAATGTGTTTTGCATTATTTGTTTGTTCTCTTTGTTTTAATTGCAATTTTATTCTCAATTGTAGCATAATCAAAAACCAAAACATTTCTTATATCCTCATTCTCTTCACAAGATTCACAAACCGTGTCGACAAGATCAATTCAACAGTTCGTTGGGAAAACGACCCGGGGAACATACTTTCGCCGGTATTTCCTCGGAAATACTAATAAAAAGAATCGAATCAGCCCTCCAACTGTTCAACCTTAGGGCAGACACCGGGTTCAACTCATATGCTACTGGCTGTTACCAAGGTGACACCGGTATTAAACACAAAGACGTCATGGACCCAGTGACGCACTGCACTAAACCTTCTTAACCACTCAAGTTCTCTTAAAAGAGCTTGTTTCATTCTCACGGGGAACCGATGTAATCTATCGATCTGTCTCTTAGAGATGATTGATATTGAAGCAGGAGACCTCTCCCTAATCTCCGCATAGGAAACCAAATGTGCACTTATAGAGTCTAGAGCCCCGAGATTCATCAAAAGATCTCATAGGAACACATGATAACTCTACACTGGTTGTTTAACATTAAGGACGCCAGATGTAAACTTAAGAGTCCTACGCAGATCTTAGAAATCTGCCAGAACATTTATGAGAGGATTCACTTTTGTGATTCTCAATGATTGAATGGAAATTCCTGCCAGGGTCAATATCAAGCAGCCCTGACAGCAGGTCACTTCGGTAATTCTTTATGGGTTACGCTTAGTGTTCGCGGTGGTTTCAAACGGTCTACAGTCGTGGAGTGATCCCCAGCGACTCACCCAGTCATTGAGCTACTTAGTAGGTCTCGAAAGCTCTCTCGAGAGTATCTGATATGGGAACGGCCTTGGTAAGGGTTAGAAGGAGTCTTCACACTATGCTGTTGACGATCTCTAATTCTTATCTGTAAGTACCGGATGTTTTATTGCTAACTATTTATTTGCAGGGACACTTCATCTTCATAGCGACAGATTCCACGTGCTCATACATACAGCTGGAAGTTAAAGAAAGCTCCCTCAAAGATCTATACAACACAAAGTTCAAAGAAAAATTCTACGCCAAAAAGAAGAATCTACAAAGTATAAAGACTAAAGATCAAAGTGAAAGAAAGGGAACTACGTGCATATGAATATCAAAATCCAAAGATGTATGAGCATGTTGGAATGGCAAACAACCACCACTGACGCAGAAGTGAGGAAAGGCAGATTGCTCCACATCACAAAGGAACAAAGAACGATGAATAATCAGTTATCAAAGATCACAAAGCATGAAAGAACAAAGACTAAAGACTATTCTACAACGACACACAAAGCTAAAGACAAAGAACACGGAAGACCTAATCACGTGGAGCATCATTCGAATGACCACCCCTTAGGGGGAGATTGTTAGCATTAAAATATATATATATATATATATATATATATATATATATATATATATATATATATATATATATATATATATTTAATGCTAACAAAAAAAATGAAATGAAATGATCTCTTAACAGCGCTAGGTATCATTTGGTGCCATGGTGATGCCGTAGGAAAAAGTGGTGTCACCTCAGTACTTTTTTCCATTACATCACTTTCGGCTATGGCACCAAAACCCCCCACCCTAGCATAATACCAGCTGTTGGACCTTTTTTTTTTTTTTTTAAATAAAACATTATATATAACTAAAACTTAATTTCAACAATAAAAAACACATTACATAAATAGAAAAGACATGAAATTAAAAAGTACATGACATGAAAACTATGTAAAAAAATAGACGTAAATTAAATGGTTTTGGGAAAACGTGCCCACGGGTTCTGTTTTGTTCGGGTTGTTCTTGGGATAGTTGTTGAGATTGTTGATGAGGTTGTCAGTGAGATTGTTGTTGGAATAGTTGGAAAATTTGTGTTGTTGGAGTTTTTGTTAAAGTTGAAATTTCAATTGTTCTTCGGGTGAAAATTAGTTGAGATTTGAGTTTTATGCAGTAAATTGATTTGGTATTTGAAATGGAAATTGGTTAAAGTTTGATGAGATGGAATTTGCGGATGTTGGTGTGTTCGGATTAAAAGAAGATGATGAATTCGGTATTTGATTTTGTGAGTCGGTTAGCATAGCGTTGACCCATTGTTGGTTATTGTTGGGATTCATTTTAGAGATAAATGAGAATATTAGAGATAGAATTGATAGTGAATTGAATGTAAAAAATATAAAAATAATAAGGTATTTATAGGCTTTTTAAAAAGGTAAAAATTAGAAAAAAAAAATGGATGTTTAATTCTAGAATGAAAAAAATGAAATACGGAGTAAACGGCTATATTAATAGCCCAGCGTCTCTTTTCTTCTGAAAACCATCACCTTCCAACGTCTATATTTATTGTCAACTATTTAACTCATCATCATTTATTGTCAACCATTAATAAGTCATCCTCCTCATTAAATTATCTTCCTCATTAATTATCAACCATAAACAAGTACATAAAATGATAAAAGAATATACTTTTATAAAAACGTACTACTGATTACCAGCAAGTTATTGGGCTTGCAAAAAATATTGATATACTTTTTGTGATAATTATCGAGACAAAAACACAAAACTAGCTCCTCCTTCTTCCTCCAAATAAGAGAAAAAAGAAAGAAAAAAAAAAAAGAATTTACCACCGCGTGGACTGGTAATGACGGCGCGAAGGCTGACCAGCCGAGACTCGGTATAAGGATGGCGCCATGTTTACAACTTAAGGCTGACCAGTCGAGAATCGGTATGAGAACGGCGCGAAGGCTGACTAGCCTTAATCAATCGTAATACATAAGCAGGACAACTAATACATCCTTTTATGTCAAGTTTACAACTTAAGTGCACATAAACAACTAATTAATTCAACATATCTTTTCCAAAAATGACTAATCATTAACTATTGACTTCTAGATAAGCAATAAGCCAAGTCGTTATGACATATCCATATCTTTATGAATGAAGATAATCAAAGCATGAAAATGTCTTTCGAGCACTTACATCAATAACTTGAGTTAAAGTTTAACACGGTGCCACGTCAGCGCCACATCTGCTTTAACACTTTAACTTTAATTCAAAAAAAAACACCCTTATTCATAACTCAGCTTTAACTTAATAACAATTTACAAAAACACTTCTTCATTTAAGGGGGGAAAGTGATTTTTTTTTATTATTATTTTTTTTAACAACACACCCTTAACTCAACGTTAACGGGCCGGTTAACACAAGGCGTTAACGCCGGTTTAACGCAAAAAGTTGCAGCAGTTAACGTGCCCTTAACGCGCATTAAATTCCCTTTAACGCACCCCTTGCGTTACTACTGTAAATGCTCTTAATGCATAAAGAACACCTATAGTGGCACAGCAAAGGGTATTTGGGGTAAACAATACCTTTCATTGACGACCAACTCAAAAAGAGTAACTTGCATCATGGACCAGTGTACATACTACATGCAAAGGACTTTTTATTATGTTTCGCACTTTTTCATAAAGAACACCTATAGTGGCACAGCAAAGGGTATTTGGGGTAAACAATACCTTTCATTGACGACCAACTCAAAAAGAGTAACTTGCATCATGGACCAGTGTACATACTACATGCAAAGGACTTTTTATTATGTTTCGCACTTTTTTCAACAGTTTTACCCTACATGACAAGATAGTTTTTAATGGTATTTTGCTATATATTTTTTTTATATTTTACTACTTTTAACTTCTCAAACTTTATATTTTCTGTTTCGCAGTATTATAATAAAAACAAAATTAAAAAAATAAAAAAATATATATAATAAAAATAAAGGGTTAAAGGTCAAAAATGCATCAAACTTGTCACTTTTTTCTTTTGTATGCACTAAACTTTTAATTTTCCTATTATAACATCCAACTTTCAATTCTTAATTTTCTATTGTACGCATCCAACTTCTTTAATCATCATATTGTACGCATCCAACTTTCTTAATTTTTATATTTGTAGTTATCCAACATCCTTAATTTTGTTATTGTCACGTCACTTTTTCCCTGCTACAGGTTTACAATAAGAAAATTAAGAAAGTTGAATGTTACAATAAGAAAATTAAAATTTAGTGCATACAAAAAGAAATGTGAAAAGTTTGATTCACACAACTAGCCTAAAAATAAAAATCTAAAAAATATTATAATCATTTTCCGATCCAATAGGTGTGTTTGGCGAAAGTAACTGTTGCTGGAATTGGTGCTGGTGCTGGAGATTATAGAAAGAAATTATTTTTATAAGCTACATGAAGTAACCTTTGGTTTTAAGAGATTATGAAAAATTATTTTTTTTATAATCTCTTATAAGTTATGTCTGTCAAACAAAGATTATTTTTTAAGTAGCTTATTTTTTTAAAAAATAATCACAATTTCCCGATAATCTTGTGTGCCAAACATAGCCTAAAACATTTCTAGTGAATTGTCGGACCTCGTGGCCTAAAAACACACTCCCAAGATGGTCGGTTGTAATCACCTCGATCATTACATTATTTTTATTTTTTTTATCTCATTTTTTAGTTTAATATCAACTCTTTATTTAAAAAAAAAAAAAAAAAAAAAAAAAAAAAAAAAAAAAAAAAAAAATCGTAAACGACATAAAAGTTGCACGTGATAAAACGAGGTTGTCGAGTTCATTGCACTTGACCACCCAAGTCCATGCTATATATAAATCCATGCAACCTCGTTCCATTTTCATCATCATCAACTCAATAAACAAAAACAAATTAGTAATCAATCCTTCAAAATATGGCAAGCAAGATCTTCTTCGCTATCGTTTTCACTTTGCTCCTCGTTTTCTATTCTCGTTAGTATCGTTCGTACAATGTTATTAATATTTTTTTTCTTTTTTTACTAAAGTTTTTGTTAATGAATGCAGAGGAGATGATTCCGGGAGCAGAAGCACGAATGTGCCTATCGCAGAGTCATAAGTATCATGGAGCTTGTTGGCACGATCATAACTGTGCTATGGTTTGCCGTAACGAGGGTTTCTCAGGTGGTGAGTGCAAGGGCTTCCGCCGTCGTTGTTTCTGTTCAAGTCTTTGCCATTAGAACAAACTCTAGCTATTTGTGTCGTTGGCTAGCTTGTTCCTGATTTATGTTTTTCTGAATTAACAAGCTTTGAAATAATGTTCTAGCTAGTTTAGTTATATTAAGTCATGCATGTAGTGTGTATTTGGTTTAATAATATAATGTAGCAGCTTAATGAATTGATTGCTAGAATAGACTCTGAAAGTTGCACTCTAGCTTTTCACGTTATCAGCTGTGTGCCAAATGTATTGAAGAATATCATATTTAACAGAGAGGGACCCAAGAATTTCAAGAGTGTGTTGACAAAATAATTGTTGGCTAACTACCAAAATCCGTTATTGGAGGTTGCACATACAAAAAAAAAACGACATTTTTTAAATTAGGGGTGAGCAAAACCGACCAACAACCGACTCGTCTCGAAATCCCAACCGAAACCGAGTGAACCGAAACTGACCCGACCATACTCGGTTCGGTATTCGGTTTTGGTTTTCCAGAATTTCGGTTTCGGAATGAGTCAGTTTCGGGTCGGGACGGGCCAAAAACCGAAAACATACAAACAAAACCGAGAAAACCGACCGAAACCAACTCGTCCCGACCCGAACCGAGTAAAACCGAGTACTTTCGGTTCGGGATTCGGTTTTGGTTTTCTAGAAAGTCGGTTTCGGGATGAATCGGTTTCGGGTCGGGAAGGGTCGGTAACGGCCCGATGCTCAGCCCTATTTTAAATTCTTTTGCACTTTATGACCTAAAATCTGGTATACCCCGTGTCACACCCGGCACCCATGTAGGTCCATCCATGGTATTTACGTACGTACATGTTCATTGTTGATGTTATGCAGGGCTCAAACTACGTAATAGTATCCTATAAAAGTTTTTCAGTGTTTATATAAAAGATTGAAAAATTTATATAATCATCTATACTGACCTTCCTTCCTCCGATCCCTTTGATTGTGTGCTCGCAATCAATTTCAAATATATATTCATAACTAGACACTGTATCCATCTAACTTGTTCTCAGAAGCTTTCCAATGTATTCGCAAACGAGTGCACCAGAAGGGATAAAATCTCTGGTCTTGACAGCCCACCCTCTATCAGAAGTGCGAAAAACCTGTTCACATTAAAGAAGGACAATAAGAAAATAAAATAAAAGCATTTTCTAGCATAATACTGATTTAACAATTGATTGTGGATTGAGTAAAACCTCAAGTTGATATTTTATCTTTCGCTGGGATATGCGATTGATGCAACCAGGTTCACATCCGCAGTTCGGACCACATTCGAAAACAACATCATTCGGTTCAATCAGTCTAGAAGCGACATAATTCAGCAGAGGAAGTCAATTAGAACTAATATTATTAGTATTAGTAGAATCGGTTATCTCAAGCACAGTTAGAACTAGAAAGATTGACATAGCATCCAATGATCCAACAGCTCAAAACTACTAAAAGAATGACTAGCAACACAATACTAGCATGTCCGATTACCTAATTTGTAGTTGATGTTATTATGCGATTTAATTATGATATACCTATCACATGTCAGATAACGGACCATACTTATAAGCTTAAAGAAAGATTTCTATTCTCACCTGCCCCCACGGTCTCGTACATATGGAAAATCACCACCGTTAAGTTTAGCACAGGCACAAGTCTTTGAATTCGTACAATTTCCTTCGCATTTACATCCATCCGCAGGGAGTTTCAGATTGCTCGGCACTTGCAAAGAACTTATATATGTAAACCCTATGAAATTACAACAAATTTGAGGTGTTGGTAAAAAATCAAAAAGACCAAACAGATCTAGTGAACTGAACAAACCATTAGTTGCAAATTTTTATTAATCAAAATGCAAGAACACAGAAAAGCCACTGGACCGAAAGCAAACGTACTAGCAAGCAGAAAGAAGATTTGACTGAAGAGCCTTGATGCTTCAACGGCTGGGCGTAATTACGGTGTGATGAGGTAGCCTATCTTGTCTTCTTCACTGCTGGGGCATCTTTATTTTGCTGGTTCACTGGTTGTTGATTTGTAAGATGCGGGCTGGTCATGGATGGTTCACTGGTTCACTGGATGTGAATCTACTTTGTATTCGCTTGGTGTTATTTCCTTCATGGATGGTTTACGTTGCTGATCTCATGCACACCAAACATGACCAGGTTCGCTAGAGGAATTGTAAGTTAGGGTTGCCATAACCCTATTGATCGATTGGTATTTATCGATTGATCGTTTGTTTGGCAAATACTTGTTTGAATTTCACTTGATACCACTTTTATGAGTGGTAATATATGCATTGATATTGCCAAACTTTGGTGTAAGTTCATCTCTTTGGTTCCCATAGCCTTGTTATTTTTCACATATTCCAATAATGATAATTCCAGGATCGATGTATAAACAAGATTGACAAGAATTGATTCATTATATAACAACATAACTTGGTATTACATTGTTACAAAGAGACACTATCTCTAACTACATATTCTAGACTATATATAGACATGAAAGGGTATGACCCAATGATCATGATGGTTCGAATGGTTTCAACCAAACGACTACAACCCTTCACCATTTTACAGAAATAACTACCTATAACTACCAACCGAAATAACTACCATTCGGTTATAAACTTTCTACTTAACAACTTTAGTCCTTCGTTTATCGTTATCTTCATAATACAAGACTTGTACCATTACAAGGTCTAACATTTTCCCCCCTAATTGTTTAAGTCTTGTTCTTCTAGTCTTCATACTCTTTTTTGCGTCTCTTTCGCTCCTTCTTCGTGTCTCACCAACGTGTTGTTGTTGTTGCTTTGCCACGTTGTCTTTCTCTTTCTCTTGTGTCGACTTGGTACCAGGCGTGTGTGTGCTAGACCCTTCTTTGTCTCGGCTTCTTTCTCCAAAAACAATCTGACTTCGTATTCCACCGGTTTTGGATCAATTTTGATTTCAACTTTACTAGTATCGGATCAAATTGATATCAACCTTCAACTATGATTAATTTGATATCAACTCTAATAGTTTCGGATCAAATTAATTAATCTTCTTGACGTCCGTCTTCTTCTTGTTGCGTTGTAAAGCAACAGGCCTCTTCTTCCTTCTTTGTTGTCGTGCGCAAGACACCAACAAAGGCTTCTAACAATTGTTCTCTTCTAAGTTTTCTCCCACCAATACGTTTGGTGTCCACGTTCGCTTCCTTTTGTCGGTTATCAAAACTTATCAAAACTTGCCGCTTCCACAAAAGTTACCTTCTCGTTTTGTTGTTCGCGAATGATCACAACAAAACTCCACCAATTCGTTTGGTGTTCATGTCCGTTGGTTATGATTGTGCACTATCTTCCCCAACATCCTTGGTGTCTTCCTTCACGGCCTCTTGATCCTCTTGATCAAAAACTTGAATCACAACTTGTTATCTTGTAAACCTTCGGCTTTGATACCATGTTATTTTGCACAGGTTCCAATAATGATAATTCCAGGATCGATGTATAAACAAGAATGACAAGAATTGATTCATTATATAACAACATAACTTGGTATTACATTGTTACAAAGAGACACTATCTCTAACTACATATTCTGGACTATATATAGACATGAAAGGGTATGACCCAATGATCATGATGGTTCGAATGGTTTCAACCAAACGACACAACCCTTCACCATTTTACAGAAATAACTACCTATAACTACCAACCGAAATAACTACCATTCGGTTATAAACTTTCTACTTAACACTTTAGTCCTTCGTTTATCGTTATCTTCATAATACAAGACTTGTACAATTACAAGGTCTAACAAGCCGTGTTCTTTCTTGTTGAAGCATGTTTGTGGGACAATGAAGATGATTGGAAGTTCTATGATGACTATGCCGTAGGTGCTACCTTTGTGAAGCATGCTGTTAATTTCATGATATTCATTCACTTGTATAGTCATTGTAGGTTGTTTGTTTTATTTTGTAAGTTATAAGAATGGCACGTCATTCTTATATAGAGTTTTCTTGTAAGTGTCCTATGGGACTGAGATGAGGGATTCACCCTCATCCTTTGTACTTCAATGCTTTTGGTTAATATATTTTACTAGGGTGCAGGATTACTCCCTTTTACCCGAACAAAAAAGATTTGACTGAAGAGGGAAACTCCAATTAAATAGTTGAATAGAAAAAACTTACCAGTAATAGTGGCATCATCAATAGTATTGATAACAGGTATGGGCAGGTTTTCTTGACCTTCCGTTAAATCCGAAGTTACCAACCTTGCAATGGTAATCACACATGCAAATATGTTCATTTATGAAAAACTATGTATGGTAAGATAATACATTCAGTCATGTAACACTACTAAAAAAACGTCTTTTAGACCCTCTTATATAGATCCTCTAAGAAAAACATAGGTCTAAATGTCAAATTTTCCGTCGAAACTATTATTTAGACCGGTGCAAATAAAAGAAACCGGTCTATATCTCTTTTTCATATTTAGACCAGTGCGTTTATTAATAACCGGTCTAAAAGAGTTTCATTTAGACCGGTGCGTTTGAAAACAACCGGTCTATATAATGAAAAATATTTAGACCGGTTACAATGATTTACACCGGTCTAAAAGAGTTTTTTTTTTAAAGTCCCCAACGGCTACAAAACCAGATCTGCCATTAAATACACCACAACAACCTCAATTTTCTCATTTAATTCACCCGAAAATTATCAAAAATATCATTATAATTACCAAATTTTTCCGCATTAACAAGACATTTGCAAGAGTATTTTTTTCCCCAAAACTGTCATAGGATTTCAGATTTCTATTTGTTTTTACAACATTAACACACGACTTATTTGTTTTTCAGTGCTGTTGGTTGCTACACATGGACAATGGCTAAGGTAACTTATCTCAATTTATGCTGATATGTACTGAATTGTATATCTCGGTTGTGTGATGTCAATAGTTTATGAAGGTTTAAAGTATTATTAGCTTAACTAATTTTGTTATATCATGATTAGTATAATCTATAATAAGGTATGTTTTTTGGATCATGTTTTATAAAACTAGATAATTTATGTTGATATGTCCTAAATTGGGGCGTGAGGTTCCAAACGCGTGTACATTTGTAATAGGCACATAGAGAAAATGGCTAGACAAATATCAGTAGTCAAACTTATAGGCCAGAAAACAATACTTAATAGATCAGCATAACCACCATAGATATCCAAGTCAAAAACAGCATTGCTTGATTAGAGTAAGCAAGGAAAAAGAAGTCTAAATGGTACATTAGCATCTAATACAAGTAACCAACCTGATAAGTTGTAAACCACATATTACGGGTGTACTTCGGCCAGATTTGAGACACAACTAAAGTCTATTTGCATTGCTTATAATTGTGGTTGTTCCGATTAGGGGCTGTTTGGATTAGAGACTTAGAGTGTACTTTGGCCTGTTTGGAGACATAGAACTGAACTGTGTTTTGCATTGCTCAAAAGTGTATTTGGATTAGGGGTTGTTTGGATTAGGCGCTGTCTGGATTAGGGTGTACTTCGGCTGATTTTTAGACACATGTACTTACTTACACCCGATAAATGTATGAGCCTTCCATTATATTAATGACATTAACAATAGTCCCAACAATTCCTATGTTAATATGTATGCTATTCCAGTATCTAACAATATGTATGTTAAACAATTGTAGAGCAATCAACAACAACGGGACTCGAATGCTGGTTATTATGTCATGAGATGGATGTATGATTTTGTGGTTACTCATCAGCTTTACTTCCCTACAACGGTACATATCCATTAGGTCTTTTTTGACTTTATCTCTTTCTATATTACTTATATATATAATATTTATGTATTTTTATACCTTTTAAATATAGATGCCATGGATGTATCGACGTCAGCTTGTTGAAAAAGAAATCGATCAAACCGTGGAGCAGTGGCATGCGATGTGTCCGATTTGATTCTAGATGAAGTGAATATTCTTGGAATTAGATTAATGCTTCTTAGATAAACATTATCAGCTCTTGTGTGCTTTTGTTAATTTAGAGGCTGTTAGGATTGTTGTTTTGTTTAAACGATGTTTAGAATTCTGTTTAATTTAGACTACGTATGGATTTCTATTTAAATTACCAGCTTACTGGATTTTGCTTCTTAAAGTATCGGGTTACAGGCCTTGCTTATTAAATGCTTATTGCTGGGAACAAACCTGCATGTTCCAGTTTTTTTTTTTTTTTTTTTTTTTTTTTTTTTTTTTTTTTTTGTCTGAAAATAAACATGTAGGCCGGTGGTAATGAACCAAACAGGTTAAATTATTATATCTTTTAGACCCCTTGAATATGTCTTTTGAACCGGTTTGTAACCGGTCTAAAAGACCTGTCATTTAGACCGGTGGAAGCACCGGTCTATATGTGAAGTACTCTTTTGGACCTCCCCCCATTTAGACCCCCAGAGTCACCGGTCTAGATGTTGTTACAACCGGTCTAAAAGACATGTTTTGTAGTAGTGATATGTCATACTTTGGTGATTTAACAGGAACATTTGAGGATCGCCCGTGTTTATATTCAACCTGTAATTTAAAAGGACAGTAATATATAACAAGTTATTAACATGCTCCATGAAAGGACAGTAATGTGTGTTCTCTAGTACTTCTCTAAGCATGTGTTTCTAGAACCCAACATCGATTTTTATAGATATGACAGAGTGAACTTTAGTGCTTCTTGGTGAAAACATTTGATAGATAGTGTAAACCATTTGTAGATGTACATTTTGTTTAATACCCTTAAAATCAAATAAACATACAGTTTCTTTTCAAAATCAATGTGGATATGATGCACAATAAACTAAATGCAATAGACTAAAGTAGGAAAACTGAAAGGTGTCAAAAACCTTATTGCTTTCCAACTTCGGCTGCTTCAAGTCGTTTTAAGAAAAACTTGTAAACAGCAAAACCGGATTTGCCTTCATCAAGCCGGTAGTCGTATACCTGAAACCATGATATACAAATGGTATTATTGAGGAATTCATCTCATATAGCATTATTAAAGAAGACCATCACTCATAGATAATAAGAATCAACATCCTCATATCAATACATACTCGGGAATTCTAATTGTTGGCAGAGAAAACTCTTTTTCTGTATTTGTGTGTAAACACATATATGTACATGTGCATGCTTCAAACATATATGTAGTTGAAAAACTATTATATCGTGATCAACAATGGCAGATAGATAAATTAAAACTGCTAAATTTTTGGACGAACATGGAGAAGTAATCAAACAAAAATATGTATTTACCTTGTACAAGCCGTCATATGTGTAGGCTTTGAAGCCTTTATTACCACTTGGTTGACCTCGTATAAACCTAACAGGTATAGATTGATCCATAGAGTTCTGCATAAAAAAGCAAAAGTAAACAATAGGTGGAGAGAAATGGAAAAAATGTATATATTTCTTATAAGAAGCACTGACCTTCGAAGCCAAATTACCATTTTTCAGCTCTTGATTTATCACTTGATATTTAGTACTGATGAGGCGAAAAACGATCCGTTTTTAGGGGGTCATTTAAGCATGGAATTGAATTTATTTAATCAAATATTGCCCTAAATCGTTCCTTTTGTGATTTTAAGTACTTTTGGAGTGAATTCTGGAAAAGGAAGCATTTTGGACTTTTTTGGAGCATAAAAATGAAGAAAACGGCAAAGTCTTAATTTTCCTTGCTGGGAACAGTACCTGACGACGTCACAAAATTCTACATGACGGCGTCAAGAGTAAAACAATAGGTGAAGTGGATAGAGTTCGTGACGATCCAGAGAGTTTTTACACTAGGGGCATGACGGCGTCACCATAGGCAGTCATGGTCCCATTACATGTGACGGCCCAGAGAAAATTTGCACTTGACAGCGTCAGATCTGGATCTAAGCAATCCGATATTACTATAGGCGGCGAGTTGACGGCGTCAGATATTTCTTCTTGACGCCGTAACGATGGAAAATCTATATATAGTTTTGTAATTTTCATTCATTAAGAGAGGACAATTAGAGGGATAACTTGGAGAAACCCTAGCATGATTTTTACTGTACTTTCAAGGGTTTTTACCCTTTTAAACCTTTCATGTTCAATTAAGATAAGTATCCTTTCAATTCATTCAATATGTCTATGTGTTGTTTGAATATATCTTACGCTTGTCTTGATTTTAACATGCTAGGCTATATCTCTTGTGTGTTTGCTTAGATGTAGTGAAACCTAGATGTTGATTATGGGTTGATTGCTTGTTTATAATTGTTACGGATGAATGATTTCGATGTTAGGCTTAAGAAAACTGGCAGACTTCAATAGGGTAACATGCTTGAACATCTTAAGAAACATGAACCAATGCGTACTAGGTTTTTATGGTTGTATTTAATGCATGAGTGAATTCTAATGATCCCATGTTAGGAGCTTCTTGCAGGCTCGACATAGGAGTGAAGTAGGAGCTTATAAAGTTGGGGAAGTACGTACGCCACCCCACGAATGGTATTAAGGAATATAACCCGTCATCCACGCAATTGTAACAAACTATCAACCTGTAAAAGATATCTAGGGAGTAATGAAATTTAAGTAAACACAATTTTCCCATTTGTTGTTCACACCACTAGTTTAATTAGATTTATTTACATTTTTGTTATTTTATTTTGATTGCATCTTTAGTTATTGGGTTAGTTGACTAGCAACTAATTCCGCCCACTCTTCCAAAAACCCGAGATTTTAATTGCTTTTATAAAAATATAAAAATACAAAAAGAATCATCCCTCAACTCTAGACTTAATTTTTAGGCTTTCTAATCCTAGCGACACTATTCCTGAGTTGAACGATCAATCCCCCAGTACTTGCCACTATACTATACTACAACGATCAGGTACACTGCCTGATGGGGGTTGTAAGCTTCTTTAGATCCCTTGAGAGGTAAAGCCTGGTGCAATTCCCACGCATCAAGTTTTTGGCGCCGCTGTCGGGGAATAGTTATTGTCTAGGTTAGGATTTCTTTTTATTAGGTCTACTTGCTAGATTCCTTTCTAGTAATATTTTATTTTATTTTTAGGTTTTCTTTAGTCTATCTATTTCTTCGTGTCTTTGTTCGTAATCTTTACCATCCGACATCATGGAAGGTGGTAACGTCTTTGAACCCATCAACCCACCACAACAAAACCCACCACTAGCAAACCAATGTCTTAGTCCCCGAACCCTAGGAGAGTATTCCTGTCCTAGCCACCAAGGCTATAGAAACACTATTGAGCTCTCTCAAGGAGCCAATGTGTCCCCCTTGCGATCTGACACCATCCGGTTGGTGCAAAGCGGATGTGCATTCCATGGACTTCGTTCCGAAGATCCTAACCAACATCTCAAGGACTTCCTTAAAATCGTAGATTCTATAGACCTTAATATTACAACTAGAGAGTCAACCCGATTACGCCTATTCCAATTCTCTCTACGTGATCAAGCTAGTCAATGGCTTGAACGTTTACCCGCGGGATCCATCACCTCATGGGATGATCTCACCACTCGTTTCCTTGCTCAATTTTTCCTACCGGGGAACACTGCGATGCTTAGAAATGATATCTTGATGTTCCAACAACATCAGGGTGAAACTTTCTATGAAGCATGGGCTCGTTTCAAGGGTCTACTCCAAAAAGTCCCTCACATGGTATAAATCTTAGGTTATTAGTTCAAATCTTCTATGACCATGTCGACTATCACACCAAACGTACCATCGATCGAGCCGCCGGAGGTAGATTGCGTGATAGGAACGCCGAGGAATCTTGGGAAATTATTGACGAACTTACCGCCGATAATCAAGAATTATGGGAGTTTAATCACACTATAGAAGCGGCCATCAACGCAATCTCGACACCTGGAGAGACTAATCAAATCTCCGATGAACTCCTTTGCAAACTTGAGACAAAAGTTGACTATTTCGAGGAAAGGCAAAAGAGACCTTTAACTCCTAGACGGGCTGCTGTCAATTCTGTCTCGAAAATGACTTCAACACCATTATCAGATTCACCTTCTAGAGAGAATGTTGAGACCTTTCAAAATTATGCCCCACCTTATTCTCCTCCAGAAAAACTTAGCCCGGAATTTGAAGCTCGAATGAGAGAATATATGGCAACCCATTCTAAGCAGCTTGCTAGATTCGAGGAAGCAGTTTATAAACAAAATGAGGAAATACAAGAGAAAATGAAGGAGATGATGAGCCTAGTGGAGGAGTATGCAAACCAGAAAACCCCTGAAATGATGTTACTGAGGAAAGAAAGCACCACCCCCACTACCCGGTTTGTTAATTCCATCACAATTGTCCACACGGATAATAAGGAAGTAGAAACCCCTAGTGGACAAACCATAGAAGAACCGCCAAAATCCCAATCCTTAAGTTACTACCTAAAACATGATATAAACAAAAACACCATAACAAATTGGATAAAGGGTGGCAGGCGTAACCAATCCTCCAAACAGGGTTCAGAGAAGGAGAAGGAGGGGAAAGATGAGTATGATACATTACCTGGGGGACCGGTATTTGAGAAACTATTGGTAAAAAAAGTAGCTACTAAGCAGATGGCGTGTGGAAACTTTGAGATACCAGCCAGCATTGGGAATTTGCAATGTCTGAACACTTTCGCCGACCAAGGATCGGAAGTAAATCTTATGCCCCTAACTATCTACACCCAACTAACATCAGAAATGCCAGCCACCACTCGTGTTAGGCTATCTTTCGCTGGAAACTCTTATGTGTACCCCCTGGGAATCACAGAAGATGTGCTGGTCAATGTCGCAGGATTCATGTATCCCGTTGATTTCATGACCATCGATGATAAAGGAGGTGGATTCATGCCAATAATCCTTGGAGCACCATTCCTTACCACCGCAAGAGCTGTTATTAGGTATGAAAATAGGAAAATTAAGCTTAAATCAGGAAAAAGAAAGATTAGATTTCCCATGACCCCGCGATATGTGCAAGAAAGCTTGATGAGGAGAAAGCTCAAAAACAACATTGACACATCGCCTATTCGTGTTCAGGAAAAGATTCTTGCATGGGAAGCGAGAATAAAAAGTTATAAAGAAACTAAACATGAAGGAAGCAAAAGCTGCAACAAAGTTCATGTCAATTTTGAACATAGTCAACCAATAGGGAATCTTGTACCATTCGCGAAGGGAGACCTAGTACTCTTAAGACACTCGGAGATAACAATACCTCCCGATAAACCAAGTCCCTGGTGGTATGGGCCCTTCACAATTGAAGGCATAAGCCAAGATGGGATAGCTAATTTGAGCAGTAAAGGAGGAGGGGAGGTGACTGCTAGTACCGATCGATTGAAACACCACCGCCACGATAGTAAGGATCGTAATTATATGGGTACATCATCTCGAGAGATGAGGTCACGTAATTGCCCATGACCTTGAGTCTAGCTACAAGACTCGTAAATAAAGAAAAGCGCTTCTTGGGAGGCAACTCATGCTTTGTGTGATTTTTATTTGTTTGATTGTTATTTGTTTCCGTATGCATGCTTTATTTTTATTGTTGGTAGATCATGTTTCAAAAATAAAATGGTGAAAATACTTTATTTTGTCGTTTGACTTCGTCTTAACTTCATCCAAAGGTATTTCGCAAAAGATAAGTGTAAGGGAAAACCCCAAATTTGTTTTTAAGAAACAAAATCGATCACGATTTCCCACAATATTAAATGGACATGTATATTCCTATTTGTTTGAGTCAAATGCTTGTATCGAGTCATAATGATGTTTTGCAGGATTTTCCAGGAAGTAGGACATAAGTTTTCCAGAAATTTTCCGGAAACTTAACGTAAAGATTTCTGCAGGTCACTTCTGACGGCGTCAGGAATTAATTCCTGACGGCGTCATGTGTAAAATTCTGGAAATTTTGCTAGTTTTGTTTTTCTAACGGAATCTTAAAGTTTTTGTTAAATCTTTAGTTTTATAAACTCCAGGAAATCTGCAAACATTCATTCCACAAGCATTATATCTTACATTGCTTTCTAGGATTTGTTAGTATATATAGATTGCCGCCGATTGTACGCGAGGTTGCCTTGTTTGTTTTCTCAGGTTTAACGGGTTGTGTATGACAAGAAGATGATTTATATTCTGGAAGGGAAGCTTTGATTGTTCATTTTCTTGAAGGAAGATCTAACCTTGTTACCACACTATCTACACCAAACGAATCAGGGGAGTATTTGCTTTCATTCTTTTATCTATTTCACTTTTACATTCTTTAATTGAACATTGGGGACTGATTGAGCCCAAACCACCTAACTTAAATTAACCAAAAAATGGTCAACTGAGTCAAACAGCCTAGATCAATGCTCCGGGTAATATAATGTATCACCGGGTCGTTAAATCCCGTTGAGGTGTGAAATGTAACTATAGCGTGTTCGTAATCGGGTGTTATTCACAGAAAAGGGGTTGTTGTGAAAATTATTTGGAAATTATAAACAAAAATAGCTTAGGAAAGCTACGTGAATGGTTACGGGAATTTGGAGTACAAAGATTTGAGCTAAACCTGAAAACGTACGTTTTAATTAAAAAAACGTATTCAGACGAATAAAACAAAAAGTACAACTGGAGGACTGGGAGGGTTAAAAGTGTAAAATTGGTATTTTTACAATCCTATTAATTAAAGAAAATTTTAAGAAAATTAAAATTTATTTTTACACTATTTAATTATTTAATATTAATTAATTACTAATTATCTATTTAATACTAATTAAATTGATTAGAATTATTAAAAATACTAAAAAGGCTTAGAAAATTAAGAAAAATTTTATAAATCTAATTAACCATTACAGGAATAATAAAAAATTATAAAAAATTAATTCTAAGTATTTTAAAGCTAATTAATTAATTATTATTCTAATTACTTATTAATTACTAATTAAGCTAATTATATTATAAAAAATAGGAAATGAACACTAAAAATTCTAGAAAAATTTATAAAAATGTTTTAACTAAAATAAAAGCTATAAAAATTATAAAAACTAGGTTATACTATATAAAATCTAATTATGCTATTTAATTGATTAATATTAATTAAAACTAAATTAAACTAGAATTAATTAGAAAAACCACTAAAAGACAAAATAAAAATCTGGAAAAATTTATAAAATTATTTTAACCTAAAATATAATTTCTAAAAATATAAAAGTGATATATTACTTAGAAATAAATTAAAAAGAAAAATAAATTGATAACTCCTATTAAATAGAAGCTATCACTAATATTAAAATTGGTTTTTTGGATTTTTTTTCTTTTTCTAAACTAATAATAAACTAAAAACAACTAACTTTAACAAAAACACTTTTGTTTTAACCCATGGAATAAGCAATTGAAATGCTTATTTACCTCACAGTTGACTTTTGTTGACTGTGAAGGTTTATAAGCTCAAAATGAAGATGTGGGGTCCACAATGGTATTCCTAGGTTTCTCTGAGTCTAATGAACAATATCAAGCAGGTAACAAGCAACAAAAAAGCCTGAATAAGCCAAAAAGCAAAAAATAAGCACTTTGCTATTGTGTTCTGAGGCAGTTATGGGACAGAGTCTAGGGCCCAAATTAGGTGGGGTCCACAATCCTAGGGGTCAAACAAAGGGTTCAACCTTACTCCCTGGTAGGAGGGGGGTTGAGTGGAACCAAAAACAAAGACTTAGGGTCACTGTAGTGGTCACAAACCACTACAAAAGGTGGTGGTGTGAGGGTGGTCTGCTGAGAACAGGGCAGACCTTTGCCCTGCAACCTACTTCAAAGGCCTGTGGGACCCACCAAACAAAATTCTAAAAATCTGATAAAATTCACAAAAATCAACTAAGTGGTAGAGACCATTCATGTAAAATCTCAGACCTTGAATCCTAGTATAAAGCAAATTGCAGATCTCCAAGGTTTGGTCAAAATCCAATGAGACAGATTTGACTTTTAAAGAAAACTAAACTCTTTTGACTTTTGTGAACTTCAAACACAGATTTAGTGATCAAATGAGTTGTGATACACTATATGAAAACTGATTTGAGTAAAATCATCAACTTATAAAAAGGTTTTGTGTGATTTGGACTCCAAAAATCACCACAGTGAACTGTGGTGATTATAACCTTGTGATTTTGGCTTTTGTGAGGTTTTAGTACTTAATTGAATGTTTCCCTGAGCCTTATTTCACCCAAACAGCTTTATGAAACAAAGAATGAAGCAGTTACACAAGTAGCATGGCACAAACATACAACAACCAAACACCCTTTTTAAAACTGTTTTGATAATCTTTTTTAGGAAATGGCTATGTTATTCTACAAACTGAGCTAAGAAACTTGTAACTATTTAAATTAGACCTAATTAATCAAGATGTAACAACTAAATACAACAAATATTACTAAACACTAAGATAGCTAAAATTAAAAATGGATCTTACAAATGCTTTCCAAAGCTGAGAAACTAGAACCAAGGGGCCACAAACACCAAACCTATGTGGTTTCCACAAACCTCTAACCCACAGCCATCCTTAATCCACTGTGCTCCTTGCCTTCTTGTTCTTTTTCACAAATTTTTCTTTTATTTTTGATTTTTCTTGAATTTTTAGTAGATATTTAAAACTGAGCCTAGGTGATCTTACAAACTTATAAAGCTTTCCAAACCTTGTTTTTAAGTTTATATAAGCTACTGAATTACATGAACTCACATTAGAAACTTTTAATTAGAACTTGGAAATTCAAATTGAGACTTTGAAAAGTGAAAAAGAGAATTAAGCTTCAAACTGAAATTTCATTAATAAAAATAGTGACATTACATTAAAAATAAACTGAAACTACATAAAACTAAGAAAAATTACACACCAAGAGCTTCTATGAGCTTTTCTATATATATCGACCTAAAATTAAACCCTAATGTCTTCCACATGGCTTCTTTTTGAAAACTGATAGCCCCACATGCTTTGCCTTGACTCTCTGACCAAATCCCATCCATTGAATTGCTTTATAATCAATCTGAGCCATAGATTGGGTTTTGGCGCCAAAATGAACACGGGGCAAAACTGAGAGATATTGGTGGGTGTAGGTGAGGACATTTATGGTGGTGGGTTAGTTTGGTGAGGGTATTAATTGTGGGGGGAAAGGTTGGTGAAAAGGTGAGGAGGGGGGGAAGTATCTCCCTGGTTTTGCGGTTTGGTGTTGGGGGGAAGACGGGTCAACGAAAGTCAACGAAGGGTTGATTATTTAAAACGGTTTTGGATAGTGGGTGGGCTAAAGTTTGGGCCTGGGTTGTGTAGCTGGATCAGACCTGGTGGGTTTGGTTTTAGTTTAGTTTAGGTTAGGTCCATTTGGTTTTGGTAACTTTTAAATCACAAGGACCATTCATGTAATTTGCCGAACTTTGAGGACTGATTGTGCACATTTCCCAAAGTACCCACAAGGTGAAATTTGCCAAGAACCAATATCACAAGGACCAAATTTGCATTTTTCCACTTTTTCAAAACTTCAAAAATCCCAGGGACCACTTTTGCCATTTTTTGGATTATTAGGGACTAATCATGTAATTTATGAAAACTTGCAACCCAATTATAATATTTTGACTTTATTTGACTTTTAAGACCTTGGGTTGACTTTTCCTTAAAAATAAATGCATAGGGACTAAAGTTGACAAGTTTTGAAACTTGGGGGACTGTAACTGCCAATACTGCAAACTTTGTACGTTTTTTCTTTGTTTTTGCACATTTTGCTTTTAAAACAGATAAAACACAATCCCTGGGATAATTTAAGTATTTTGATATCTTTTTGATTGTTTTTGTGCGTTTTGGCAGTTTAAATATGTCAAAAACGATGAGTGTTTGAGCACTCATCAGGGACAATGTTCATCCTAAGTGTAAGGGGAGGGTAAATGATGATACCTTATAGGATACAATTGCACTTGAGTTTGTTTGTTTGATGGTAGGTGTGTAATAAAACTAAGAGAAATACTTGTTAGTGTAATTTTAGCGCCAAATTTAAAATTTTTTACAACGTTTAGGAGTGAAACTTTAGCCTTAGCAAGCGTCTCATGGATAGGAGTTGTATGACTAGCACAAAACCATACTATTCAGAAAAATTTTCCACCCAAATATGTGAGGTTCGCCTTTAGATTTGATAGGAAAAGCATTCACTATTAGTGCTTATGAGTGCACCGGTAGCATTTAGATTCTAGAACTTGCGTTAGTGATGCATCCCGAGACCGCTAGTGAGACTACATTCGTGTAGTAGGATTTACTACATGATAAGAGGCATTAGGATCACCCTTGTGTTAAACCCGTTTCATAATTACTTGACCATTTAAGTCATATTACTTGGCTAGTAAAGTCAACTAATTTTTCCCACACCTTAGCATTGTACTCGTTTTTAGTACACGAAACCCCTAGTACACCCCTCCGAGCCTATCTTTTCGTTTCTAACTTTAAGCATCTTACTTAAAGGAAGAATTTGTTACAACCCACTTAAATGTACACCCAAATCGCCTTAGCCTTCTGTGCATACACTCATCTTTAGTGCATTATTGTTACATGTTTAAACCCTCAGTTAATTATCCAATTGATTACATGGTTGTTGAGTTGAGTAATATCCTTGTACATATTGTTTTGGGATGATTGGGAATCATGGGTAAAGTACTTATGTTATAGAGTAATGGGGAAGAATATCATTTATTACCCCCATATGTGCGTTAATCTTAAAAGTACTCCAAGTGTTTTAATTATCTTGATTCGAGTCATTAGAGTAGTTCATTGTAAAGTATGTAAAAATTCATGTGTAAGGGGAGTGTTCATTCCCTATGATATATTATTTTGGATGGTAGGGTAAGAGTGTATGCACACAAAAAAATTAAAAGAAAAGAAAAAAACATACGACTACCATCCCGTTTCATTCTATGTTTATCTTATGTTTTTGTTATTTTTGATTTATTAGCTTAAGTCGAGTCTAGTCTTGGCTTAGCAACGCCATATTGTACATGTAATTAACCAAGATGATTAACTCGCCACCAGTAAAGATTGCCTTTATCCAACAAAACCGTGTATTCCATATCCCTACACCTAACGTTATAACCCTTTAAAAGACCTCTTTGATAGTTTATCCTAGGTGCTTAGGCCATGTGGTGGAGGTTTGATCCTTTCCCAAGCCTATGGTAATCTATTTTGCTATGACAGGTAGTGAGAGATGTTTTCTATTTCCATCATTGTGATATATACTTTATTACACCCGAGAGATGTGAGTATCTAAACACTATTTGTGAGGTGCTAGTGTATGACCTCCGTGCTTGTCTTTGGTCTTTAGTGGAACGATTATTTGTTGTAATTAATTTTATATTAGTGTTAAATGACCCCTAACTTGTATTTTGATTAGAATAAAAACGCATTTGCTTGAGGACAAGCAAATCTCAAGTGTAAGGGTATATGATGAGGCGAAAAATGATCCGTTTTTAGGGGGTCATTTAAGCCCGGAATTCAATTTATTAATCGAATATTGCCCTAAATCATTCCTTTTGTGATTTTAGGTACTTTTGGAGTGGATTCTGGAAAAGGAAGCATTTTGGACGTTTTTGGAGCATAAAAATGAAGAAAATGGCAAAGTCTTAATTTTCCTTGCTGGGAACAGTACCTGACGGTGTCACAAAATTCTACATGACGGCGTCAAGAGTAAAACAAGAGGTGAAGTAGATAGAGTCCGTGATGATCCAGAGAGTTTTTACACTAGGGGCATGACGGCGTCACCATAGGCCGTCATGGTCCCATTACATGTGACGACCCAGAGAAAATTTGCACTTGACGGCGTCATATCTGGATCTAGGCAATCCGATATTACTATGGGTGGCAAGTTGACGGCGTCAGATATTTCTTCTTGAAGCCATCACGATGGAAAATCTATATATAGTTTTGTAATTTTCATTCATTAAGAGAGGACAATTAGAGGGATAACTTGGAGAAACCCTAGCACGATTTTTACTGTACTTTCAAGGGTTTTTACCCTTTTAAACCTTTCATGTTCAATTAAGATAAGTATCCTTTCAATTCATTCAATATGTCTATGTGTTGTTTGAATATATCTTACGCTTGTCTTGATTTTAACATGCTAGGCTAGATCTCTTATGTGTTTGCTTAGATGTAGTGAAACCTAGATGTTGATTATGGGTTGATTGCTTGTTTATAATTGTTACGGATGAATGATTTCGATGTTAGGCTTAAGAAAACTGGCAGACTTCCGTAGGGTAACATACTTGAACGTCTTAGGAAACATGAACCAATGCGTACTAGGTTTTTATGGTTATATTTAATGTTGAGCGAATTCTAATGATCCCATGTTAGGAGCTTCTTGCAGGCTCGACATAGGAGTGAAGTAGGAGCTTATAGAGTTGGGGAAGTACGTACACCACCCCACGAATGGTATTAAGGAATATAAACCGTCATCCACGCAATTGTAACAAACTATCAACCTGTAAAAGATATCTAGGGAGTAATGAAATCTAAGTAAACACAATTTTCCCATTTATTGTTCACACCACTAGTTTAATTAGATTTATTTACATTTTTGTTTTTTTATTTTGATTGCATCTTTAGTTATTGGGTTAGTTGACTAGCAACTAATTCCGCCCACTCTTCCAAAAACCCGAGATTTTAATTGCTTTTATAAAAATATAAAAATACAAAAAGAATCATCCCTCACCTCTAGACTTAATTTTTAGGCTTTCTAATCCGAACGACACTATTCCTGAGTTGAACGATCAATCCCCCGGTACTTGTCACTATACTATACTACAATGATCAGGTACACTGCCTGGTGGGGGTTGTAAGCTTCTCGAGATCCCTTGAGAGGTAAAGCCTGGTGCAATTCCCACGCATCAAGTACCAGGTAAATCGTTTCCTCCTTGACCTTTATATTCTATATCTTCTCTATTATCATTGTCATCTTCATATTGACCAGATAATACAATTGACACAGCGAGTGGAAATGTGTATCCTTTGTAATGCTCCTGCAATATGAAGGTCATGAAGTTTGATATAGATTAACTACAAGAACTTAGTGACATGTTATATTTGAAAGGTGGTGGCATCTAATACTGTTATTGAATAAAAACCGTGCCCTAAAAGGGGATTTTCGTGCCCTATTTTAGAAAACTTTTTCCAATGTATAGAAGAAAACCAGTGATTAGTTGCTAAATATTAGTGACTAGCTAGAGAATGACATGAAACTATAAATCAAATACACTTCCACAAAATAACTCACCTTTTTATGTATTTTTTTCCCCATATAATCAATTCCAGCAAGCCGGTGAGAATGAAGACCTACAGCTACCATTTCAGCTCTTGAACAGAACTGATGACCAACATCAATACCTGAAAAATAAGAGCAGAAGTTTCACCTAGATAACCAACTAAACACCAATGTCCATTGAAAAGAACTTACAGCCAATGTCCACTGAAGAGAACTTAGAAGTAAATAACACTAGATCAGGTTTTCTACCATGTCACATGCATATTAGAACAAAGTAGACAAGATCTTACTAAGACTCTAAGAGTATAGATAAATCATAAATAATCATCACAAAAAGTAAGCCATAAGTTTGTATTTTGTTAAGGAATCAACAATACACATACCGGGCAAGTGGCCTATTCTTCTTCCGGGGTACAAAACTTGTTTCAGATTTTTCATCTGCATCATATACAAGTGAAACAATAAAGTAGGAGCTAACTAATGGCATATTTTTAGGCTAATCTTTGAGCTCCTATATATACAAAGATAATATATACCTCATGAGTGGCGTCAAGATCGGGACGATCAACTTGTTTCTTATCAGCTCCAGTGATTCCTCCCGGACCATACTGCTTTTATTCATAAGCCACCCACTTGTTTATAAAATGGATAACCTAATAATAAAAGTAAACGGGCGACAGCCCGGGAGAGGAATACAAGTTTACCAAGGGTTTAAATATCCTTGGATCGTTTATGTCCTGATGAGGCGTGATATTCTAAATACAATGACTTGTGGTTTGTTGAAAATAATATTAGTATAGGAAAATAGGGATCTGAATGACTAACACTGAATGTGAATAGTAATAGCTCTGTCACAGCTAGTTCAATTAAGAAACGTACAATCAGAAACCTTAAAATGATAAAGTATATACAAACGTACGTTTAAGTTTAAATAAACGTAACGTATAAAACAAAACTTTCCCAAAGAGGGAATTTTGCATGCCTTAACGGCTTAAATGCAAATTAAAAGAAAATAAAATATCTAACTATATTTATAATATTATTATTATATTAATAAGAAAACCTAGAAAACTAAAACGCGTACGTAAACGTTTAAATAAACGTCTATGTACAAAATAAAAAGTGAATACCGTCAAATATAACTCTCACAAATGTGAAAATTACATTTTTGGAATCCTAAAAGAATAAGAAAATTATTAAAAAATTAAAACTTATTTTTATACTATGTACTTAATTATTATTAATTAAAACTATTATTTATTTATTAATACTATTATTAAATTATTATTTATACTAAATAAGCAAACAAAATTCTAAAACTTTTTACAAAAATCTAAAATACTAATAAGAAGCTAAGAAAAATATAAAAACTATATTTAATATACAAAAATAAGAAAACTTAATTTAAAACTATTATTACTTAATTAAACTAATTAATACTAATTAAATTATTATACATACTAAACTAATTTATAAAATTATGAAACTTTTTATAAAACTTCTTTTCCATCATAGGACTCAGTAAAAAATATAAAAAGTTCATAAAAATTATAAATAAGTTGTTTTTAAAAATTACATACTAATTATTATTTAAAAGAAAAGAAAACTAAATTAATTATTATAAATATCATATGAACAGTGAAAATTATGAAAAAATTACAGAAAGTGTAAAAAGTTATGAAGATGCTAGGAAAAATAAAATGTGTACATCAGCTTATCCTAATAAGCTGCTATAAGCAAAACAGCTTATATAAGCCATAAGGACCAAAAGTGGGTCTTATACATTGTTTGTGGAGAACCAAATGAGAAAAGACCCTAGGGCAACTGGTATCCAGGTACACACTATCATCCTTCCAAAGGGGGAGGTCTCAGGTTCGACCCTGCCTCACCCCTTTTTGCCATTTTTTTTATTTTTGTATTTTTCTTTTTGCAAAACTAATAATAAGCTATATATAAGCAACTTTAACAAAGGAAATATTTTTATAATTCACAAATAAGCTCTGTGTGAGCTTATTTGTGGCTCAGTTGGCTTATTAAGGCCAAACTTGGATTTTTCCTAAGCTAAAAGCTATAAATAAGCTACAAAATAGAAAATTAAGCTATAATCTATTAAGTTATACCTAAACTAAGCTAAACTAACTTAATAAGCTAAAGGAATAAGCTGCAAGCTCAAATAAGCTCAACAAAGCAAAACTGAATCCAAGACTCTCCACAAGGCCAACTGTAGGTCTGAGTGAGGCCCACAAATAAGCTCAGGGGTCCAAAATGAACTTTGAGCAATCAAGTCCTCCTGGGTGGCTTCTCAATAAGCCAAAAAGTAATCCCTAAGATCCACTAATAAGCACATGAGAATCATTTGAAAGTTGCTGAGTTCACTGAGTCACCCAGTTAACTGGGTGGTATGGGACAAAAAACAAGCTACATGCAGCCCTAATAAATAAGCTATAAATAAGTAATTAAGCTCTGAGCCTTGAAGTTTGGCAGAAGAGCTTTCCAAAAAGTCCAAGCTCACACTGTGGGACCCACGGGTGAGCTTTTGAGAGGCTTATGAAAAGTCCTTGTGCACAATGTGTAGGGTTGCTTATAAGCAAACAGTCCATTCAGAACTATGATTAAGCATTAAAGAAAAAAAATATTACAAAACTATAGGTATAAATATATACAACTAATTTAAACAAAGGAGATCTTATTATATTTTACAAATAAGCTCTGAGTGAGCTTATTTTCTCCTCAGTTTACTAAAATAGGCAAATAAGCAATAAGCCATCTAAATAGAAGCTATCACTTAGCCTTAAAAGGGCTTTCTTTTTATGTTTTCTGTTTTCTAGAATACTTAGATACTAATATTATACAAGTATTAAGAATTTGGAACTGTGCAAACATGAAATAAGCTGGTTCAAGAGCTTATGAACCATACAGTGGGATCATGACATCCATAGTGAGGTCACAAGCTCAGAAATAGCTTGAAAAAGCTATACAGAAAGCAAATAAAGAAAAGGAACACATGAGCTACTCCAAATGATACTTATAAACAATGTTATGCACTGGAATAGGTCACATAAATGCTAGCTTATGGTTTAGTCAGTTAAGTTTTTGATAGCTTAACTTGGATTGAGTTGAGGCTTTGTTAAGCCTATAATAAGCTACACACATTAAACAGAAAGTAAAAATAAGTTTGTACAAGTATATTAGTCATATATATACAAGCATGTGTACTGGGAATAAGCCAATAAGCTCTTAAAAGCAAATAAGCTATTTCAGTACCCTGCCATTCCAAACAGGTCCAAATAAGGAACCTTTGGACCTCTGTGGGGTCCACAGAGGTGAAAGGGAGTCCAAAATGGAACTTGACCCTGAAATATGACCAGGTCAGCTTTGAAATAAGCCAATAAGCTAGGCTTATGGCTTATTTCTGAGGCTTGGGTGGGTCTTGGAGTTTGGGTATAAAACCTGAGTGCTCAGGTTTTAGCTTCTGAGACAGGTAAAAAGGAGGTCAATTAAGCTAGGTTCTAATAAGCTAAGGTTCAAAATAATACTAGGTCTGAGAAACTAAACTAACAAGCTACAAAATAAGCTAAGATATGAGGTCTGGGACCCACTGTGATGGTCACAAATCACCACCAAAGTGGTGGTGATGAACTGAATCTAAATGAGCAGGGGAAGGGTCTTCCCTGCAAGTAACTTTGAGGGTGAGTGGGACCCAGGGTAAAAATGCTAAAACAATAAGCTAAGTGGAATCTTAAATTACAGCTGGTAGACTATAAGTCCACAAAAGCTCAAAGCCTAAATCTTA
Source organism: Artemisia argyi (assembly GCA_030686995.1). Lineage (NCBI taxonomy): Eukaryota > Viridiplantae > Streptophyta > Magnoliopsida > Asterales > Asteraceae > Artemisia > Artemisia argyi. The sequence goes on from CM060696.1 coordinate 11,355,874, forward strand.
ATACAAAATCCCAAACAGATCTTTCTATTTTTGGTATTTTCTGAAAATAGATATTTTGACTTTTCAAGAAACTAACTTAGTTTGACTAATATGAGATTTTAACCTTTATAACTGATTTGAAAAGTTGAATTATGCTAATATGAACCTATTTTAAGCTAAGATAACAACTAATGAGATGTTTTTGAAGATTATGGATCCTAAATCAACAACAGATAGCAGCTATGATGATCAATTTGTCATTTTGACTTTTCAAAGAACTACCACTGAATTTGTTTGTTAATATGAACTATATAGACCTATTGTAACTAGCATACACAGAAAATAACAATGAAAATACTACTGATCACATCTAAGACAGTTAAACCAAACACACCTATATAAGACAGATTACACTAAAACTTTTATATCTAAAGCTACAACTATAGATTTTATGACTAAAACAGATTATATGAATTACAATTACACTATTTGAACTGAAATTACATAATAGAAACAATGAAAATCATTAAGCTAAGAATTGAGAATTTGCTTACAAATTGGAATCAACTGAGAACCATGGAACAAGTACTGAGAGCATAACCTATAGCCTCCCATGAGGCTCTAAACCCAGGGCAATCCTTAATTCACCCTGCTCCTTGCAGTCATCATCAAGAACATAAGATTTTTTTATTCATTTTTCTATTTTCTACTTTTTAATGATTTTTGAAATTTAAAAGATTAAAGTTAATAACATGGAGTCTAAAAGCTTTTTAAGGCCTAGGTCCGTCCATTTAAACAACTATAATCCAACAGAAACATACATGGATGACATGAAATTTAAATTGGTACAATTCTGAGAAACATGAAATTAAAGAGAACCATGATATTTAAACTGAAAATAGAGTTCATTACACTACTTTGGATATCAAAACAACATTGAAATTGTAAATTTGATTACACTACGAAAGCAATAAAGATTTAATTAGACTACTTGACCTAGGCTATTCCAAAGGTACTTGTTCTTCTGCTCCTTCCTTTCTTTTTATACTGGTTGAACTCCTTGGAGACCAAGGTTTGAATCCCACTTTAAATTGTGCCCCTTGGATCTCTGCAACTCATCTTGGCCCTTGATTTATCTTTTGGCGGGAAAGTCTCATTTGATAGTTGGGGTTGCTTGTGAGGGTTTTCAGGGGCATTAAATGGGTTTGGGAGTTTGTGGAGGTGGAGGGTATTTGGTAGGACAGCTGGGGTTATGGTGGATGCAAGTGGTGTGGGTTGCAGAAAAAGGAGGGGGTGAGGTGGAAGGGAGGTGAACAGTGGGGCGGTTTGCCTGTTTTATTTAAATTACAAAGGGTTGGGCCGGGTTTTGTATTTGGGCCCAAGTGGTGGACTGGATTGGTGCTATAATAATATAGGATCCGTTTGGTTTGTATTAGTACAAAAGGCCCAAGGACTGAATTTGTAATTTCTGTATTCTTGGAGGACCAAACTTGTAATATTTTCAAACTCCCTTCTAGGGACCAAATCCTGCCAAGTAAACATAACACAAGGACCAAAGTTGTATTTTTATTAATTAATAAACTTAAAAGGACCTTTTATGTAATTTTGGATATTTGAGGGACTAAACTTGTAATTTCCCAAAAGTTATTAAAATTGTTCCATTTTGTAAATTCATGCATAGTACAAGGGTATATTGTGAAAATTCAAAGTTTTGAATACCCAGGGACTATTTTGCCAATTTTGTAACTTGAGGGGTAAAAATTGCCAGTTTGTGTAAACTTTTGTCCAGGGATGTTTTGTGAACATTTTTGGTTTCCCAAGGACTAAAGTTAACTTTTCATTCATTTAAAACATTTAGGGACTAGTTTTGACAAATTGTGTAACTCCAGGGACTGAAAATGACATTTGTGTGAACTTGATCAGTTTTCACTTGTTTTTCAATCTTTTTGTACCTGAATCACATATAAAACACATTGTGATGATATTTATAACATTTGTTTGGTTATTTGTGTGTTTTTGGTTGTTTTGTGGGTTTATACAGTATAAAATATATGTGTAATTAGACACATATCATCCAGCATTTTTCATTTTCTATGGAGGTCAGTTAATGACATATATTACCTTGGCTTCAGATTAAAAAGAAATACAAACAAGCAGGTAATATTATATATTAATTACATTGGCTTCACATTTTTTTGCAGCAGCATCTTCATCCTGCATGCATATTAATTTGTACGTGTTGTAGAATGTGTTAAAGTTTCTAAGATTGTTTGTTTTAAAATAGTATTATGTTTACAAGATATTTTGTAATCTTAGTCATAAAGGATACTTCACTTGTAAGGAACCTTAGACATTAAGTATCCTTACCTCTTAAGGATATTAGATATTTAGTATCCTTAGCTAAGAAGTATTCTTACTTGTGAAGAATACTTAAATATCTAGTAGTCTTAGCTATTAAGTAATTGCTTACTAAGAATACTTAGAAGCAAAGTAAAGTCTATGTAATAAGTCTTGTATGCCTATCAATTCTATTTTCACTTCACTTATCAATTTTATTTTCAATTTTGTGAATATATATCAGCAACTTGCTGTCAATAAAAGTACAGAATCTATCAAACATTTACAGTGGTATCAGAGCTTCTTTTCTTAAGGGGTTGTGCTATTGCTTGAGTGAAACACCTTCGAGATTCAACCAAAATTCAGCCTAGACATGGCATCTAGTGCATCTACTGCTCCTGCAATTCCAATATTTTCTGGAGTGCATTATCACATTTGGGCAGTAAAAATGAAGACATATTTGAAATCTCAAGGTTTATGGAAGGTTGTAGAGACTGATGAAAGTCCTCTGACACTCGGAGACAACGCAACAGTTGCTCAGTTAAGAACTTTCGAGACTGAGTCGCTAAAGAAGGACAAGGCACTAACCTGTTTGCATTCAGGTATCGCCAACCAAATTTTCACCTCTATAATGGACTTGGAGACACCAAAAGCTGTGTGGGATAAACTCCAAGAAACCTTTGAAGGTACTGATAGAGTAAAAGCTGTCAGATTATTAACTCTCAAAAGAGAGTTTGAATTATTAAGAATGAAAGACGACGAGCTAGTGAAAGATTACTCAGCAAGGATGATGGACGTGGTTAATCAAATGAGACTTCATGGAGAAGTTGTGAAAGACCAGAAAGTAGTGGAGAAGATGATGATTAGCGTTCCTTCAAAGTTTGAAGCAAAAATTTATGCCATAGAAGAGTCATGTGACCTCAATACGCTTACTGTTTCTAAACTAACTAGTAAACTCCAAGCACAAGAGCAAAGAGTCTCTATTAGATCAGATGAGAAAGTTGAAGGTGCTTTTCGAGCATCTTCTAGAAGTAACAAAGGCTCTACCTCACAAAACTCTTCTTCAACATCCGTGAAAGGTATTTTTCCTCCATGTAATATTTGTCAAAACACGAACCATCAAGAAGTTGATTGTTGGTTCAAAGATAAACCAAACCTCAAGTGCAATTTTTGCAACAAATTTGGGCATGTCGAGAAGTATTGTAGAGCAAAGAAAGCTCACAATAACACACAAGGATTTAAGCAAGCAAATATTTCCGAGGAGGAGCAGGTTGATCATGAGCATTTGTTCATGGCGTCGCGTCTTGATAAACATCCGGACAGCCTTACTTGGCTTATGGATAGTGGATGCACAAGTCATATGACTCCGGAAGGATCTTTCTTTATTAGTCTCGACACCAAAGACAACCCAAGAGTGAAGCTAGGAGATGAACGTTATACTCAAGCAAAAGGAAGAGGTATTATAGCTATCAACACAAAGAAAGGTACCAAATATATTTCTAGAGTTCTATATGTGCCTGAACTTGAACGAAGTATGTTAAGCGTGCCACAAATGATAAAGAACGGCTATGGTGTTAATTTTAAGAAAGACTCGCGGTGCGTTATCACTGATTCTCGCGATTCTAAAATAGCTATCCTTGATATGGTAAATGATAGCTATTACTTGAAGCTTGATATTGCAAATGCTAGTGTTTTTAGTGTTACTGAAGATGATAGTATGAAGATGAATACCACTAAATTGGTGAGAGATATGCCTCCCATTAGTGAAGTTGAAACTCCCGAATTTGATATCAAAGATACAAATGACACTAATGTGTTAAGAACAAGACCGCTTGTTGATGTTTACGAGTCTTGTAACTCGGTTATTGAACCTAAAATTTACATGGATGCCTCCAAACATTTTCAATGGATTGGTGCAATGAAAGCCAAACTTGAGGAGGAGATTTATGTAAAACAACCTCAAGGTTTTGAAGTAGGACAAGATGAAAAAGTTTATCAACCCTAAAAGGCACTCTATAGTCCTAAGCAAGCACCAAAGGCGTGGTTTGCTAAGATTGATTCTCATTATCTGAATCATAAATTGAGGAGGAGTTCAACAGAAAATCCAGTGCAACATGGAAAATCAAAGCATATCAATTTCAAGTATCATGCCATTCGAGAAGCTGAGAAGAATGAAGAAGTCAAGCTCAAATATTGAACATCTGAAACTGAACTCCAGATATGCTTACAAAGTCAATCATCGGCTAAATTACTTCAAGGCTTAGCTTATGACATCCAACAACAATCTTAAGGAGGATGTTAAAGTTTCTCTCATTGTTTGTTATAAAATAGTATTATGTTTACAAGATATTTTGTAATCTTAGTAATGAAGGATACTTCACTTGTAAGGAACCTTAATTACTAAGGAACCTTAGACATTAAGTATCCTTACCTCTTAAGGATATTAGATATTTAGTATCCTTAGCTAAGATGTATTCTTACTTGTGAAGAATACTTAAATATCTAGTAGTCTTAGCTATTAAGTAATTCCTTACTAAGAATACTTAAAAGCAAAGTAAAGTCTATGTACTAAGTCTTGTATGCCTATAAATACAAGCAAATGTAGTGCTAGTAATATATCACTCTAGCCTTTCAATTTCCATTTTCACTTATTAATTCTATTTTCAATTCTGTGAACATATATGAGCAACTTGCTGTCAATAAAAGTACAGAATCTATCAAACATTTACAGAATGATACATGCATGTAGGGATGGCAACGGGGCGGGTTTGGGGCGGGGCGGCCATCCCATCCCCAAACCCGATTACCAAAGTTCTCCCCAAACCCGCCTCGATCCCCATCGGGGATCTAATCGGGGCGCCCCGTTGGGGCGTGATGGTCCCCCAAACCCGCCCCGTATTAATCGGGGATCTTATCGGGGGCGTCATCTTTGGGTGTAATTCTCGACCAAAGCCGCACCATTTTACATTTATTGTTATTTTTATACCGTTAGCAATAACGAACCTATTAATAATCAATTAGAAACAAGTCTTATTAAATTTTCAACTATAATATTATACATAAATAATGATAAATTATACAACAAAAAAAAATTAAAACTTAAAATATGACACTAAACGAGTTTCTATAATCACAATTACGCATTCTTATAAATCTAAAAAAACTAACAATATTAGAGTAATATTTTTTATTGCGTTAATACTAACAAAATACTATATATGTAGATATATTTGTATATATATATATGTTAATCGGGTGGGGCGGGGCGGGGCGAGGATTCCCCACTCCCCGCCCCAAACCCGATTAAAATCCCCGTTTAATCCCCAAACCCGCCTCGTAACCCAATTAGCATGCCCCGCCCCGCCCCAATTATGTCGGGTTTCGGGTTTCCCCGTCGGGTTTAGGTTTTTTTGCCATCCCTACATGCAAGCACGTTGAATAATAGATATAAAATGATTTTATGAAAATAACATAAAAAATAGAGAAATAGAAATAGAGCACCTGAACAAAGCGAAGGTAATGCTCATTGTAGATTCTGAGGTTTTTTTTTTTTTTTTTTTTTTTTTTTTTTTTTTGACGTTTTCAATATCTTTAGCGGAATGAGACAGATACGGAAAACGACTACTAGTATTTTTTTTTTTAATTTAATTTTATTTTATTTTATTTTAGAAAGGCAACATTTTATAACCAACAAAAACCAATACAAAATAAATGCATCTCACATTCTCACCTCTCTAACAAGACAATTAAAGAGGCAAAGACCCAAGATAATAGACCAAGACCTGCATCATAGTGCACAAGACAATCGAAAAAAATACATACTCACAAAAGATCCAAACAATAGGACCACAATTTCATAAGATTTGTACTAATACTACTAGTATCAGTACTCGGTTGTTGTTGTTGGTTTGTGTCGGCTCAAGTGGTAAAAACATTAGTTGATGTTTCGGTACCACTAATCATCTTCTTCTTGTGTTTTTTGTCTTTGCGGGAGGCATTGTATTTTTGGGAACGGGAGTCTGTCCATAGTAAGGTCTTTTAGATTGGGGGATTTCACTTAAACGCGAACTAGTGCGTCGCTTATGAGTTATGAGTAGCATCATTATTCGTGGATCGAACGCACTATTTCGTGACCGTGACTTCTAAATCAGGCATTCTTCCAAACAAACAAACAAGGGAAATATTAACATTAATGACAAAGAAGCTGTAATATTTAAGACTTGTTTTACACATTATGATTACTTCTACAGTTACGTTATCAAACGTTTTTATAGAATAAAATAACTAATGTTCACTACTACTACTATTTTTGTCAAACACATATAAATCATCAATTGATAAAGCTTTTGATTTTATAAAATACGTATGTACAAACATTTTAAGTTTATAAAATGTTCGGCATCACACATGCATTATTAAATTATAAAAGATTTAAGATTTAAACCTCTGTTTTCCAATGAACATAAAACGTAAAGTCACTTACAATAAAAAAATATTGGGTTAACGGCATCTAATTGCGACGAATTTTTTAAAATGTCCGCATATCATTTATGAACCTAATAAAATACCTCAATATCCATCAAACTTTCAAATTTTAGCTCGATATCATACTTTTGCTTATGTGGCATGACTGGCAATCGGCTACACCGGTTAAATTGCATACGTAGATTTATTTATTTATTTTTTAAGTTAATTACGTGAAGTTAGATGTTTTAAAATAATCATCAAAGAAAATTCAAAAACAAACAAAGTTTGATGGGTATTATGATATTTTATTAGGTTTATAACTGATATGTGAACATTTAAAGGGGAGGGGGAAATCATTGCTATTTGATGCAATTAACGCTAAGAAAATTCATGTTTTGCCCCAACAACCATTGATAAGTTCTGTAGTATTCTTCTTTGAAGAGTTTAAACCTCTGTATTCCAATGAACATAAAACCTAAAGTCACTTACAAAAAAAATTAAAAATAAAATAAAAATAAAAAATAAAATATTGGGTTAACGGCATCTAATAGCGACGAACTTTTTAAAATGTTCGCATATCAGTTATGAACCCAATAAAATATCTCAATACCCATCAAACTTTCAAATTTTAGCTCGATATCATACTTTTGCTTATGTGACATGACCGGCAATCGGCTACACCGGTTAAATTGCATACGTAGATTTATTTATTTACTTTTTAAGTTAATTATGTAAAGTTAGCTGTTTCAAAATAAACATAAAAGAAAATTCAAAAACAAACAAAGTTTGATGAGTATTGGGATATTTTATCGGGTTTATAACTGATATGTGAATATTTAAAGAAAGAAAGAAAGGGAAAAAAAAAAAAAAAAGTCATTACTATTTGATGCAATTAACGCTAAGAAAATTCATGTTTTGCCCTAACAACCATTGATAAGTTCTGTAGTATTCTTCTATCTATATTTTTAATGCTCTAAATACCTACATTTTGCCCGATTGACTCACTTTTTCTAAAAGTATATTACCACATATTTTAAGGAATGATTATAGCATTTACTAGTAAAAACCGAGTAGTAGCTAGCCTTTTAGTTAGGGATGATTTTAAATATTTTTTGTGACAGATAAATATTGAACTATCATTCCTAATTTTGAAAGGCATAGATACTAAACAAATTTCCTTGTTAATCAAATCATTACTTGATTTCCATTCCTTCATGACAAACACACCTTAAGGTCCAATATTACCAAAGCTAGAAGTGATGAGCTAGGAAGGCCATGCATAGGCAAGCCAAACAGATCATAATCTAGTCCAATACAATTTTTCCTCTCCCACCGATGAATGTAAAGGGCAACGAAACACCATCGGTCTCATAAAGAAACCTAATCTAACAAAACACATTACTATCCACAAAGGAATAACGTTTTTCTATACCGTGATAATATCGATCCTGAAACCCACCACAACTTGAATCAAGTACATTAACAGGAAGCTATAAGGCCATAGAGAAAGTGTGGGATCCTGTCTTACTATCTATGCTTATCAAACCTTAAAACTAGAATTCAAAAGCTTGCAAAGAAACAGTTATATCGACTTCTCGTGTCCCCAGCTCAGGGGTTGAGTTTAGAGGTAACAAAGATACATGAAAGAGATGCCAAGTAATTCAAATGTTTCCTTGCTTGGGACGGGAAATATGACTTGAGTTATACACATTGTGAGAACGATAAGACAGTGATATATGTTGTCATTTCTTGCGAGATAGGGCAGCTGCAAGTCCACCAGCAACTAGCCCAACAGCCCCTAGAGCTGTGGCAGCGATACCTATTCCAATCACTCCATCTGCATATCATATAACAGAACAGTAAAAAACCATCAACTATAAAATACAGAAAACAAACCTAAAAAGTAACAAGCAGTACCAAACAGAAGCTAAGTTGGGAGATGTTTCGATTTACCTTTCTTGATACGATCTTCAATTGATTTCTTGAGAGTAATCGCCTGCCTCCAATCAGGTGCAATCTGTAACAAAGCCACATTTTAAAGTAAATTGAAAATAATGGACATTAAGCGTTAGTGCCGATAACATGTCTAGTTATATAGAGATATCTGTTTAGACCACGTAATCTATGATAAAATTATTGATAACTTTAACACAGAAAATTACTTGCAAAAAACCAATGTTTTGAAACACAGTTTGACCTGACAGGTCAAACGGGTCAAACGGTTCCGGAACAAATAACTGGTCAAAACTAGTGTTTTATGCTGATTTTTACAGCAAAAATAGTGTTTGGGTATAAGCTATAAGGTTTTTTTTCTTTCATTAAACCGGGTTGACCTGGCAGTCGAACTGTTTGAGCTGCTGACCCGGTGACCCGTCCGGGTCGATCAAAGACCCGGTTTTCAAAACATTGCAAAAACATGATTCAACGATCCAAATACCTTGAATGATGAACTATAAAACCAAGAACCCACTATGTTAAGTACTACAAATATGAATTATATCTCATTCTGATGGATAGAAAACCCATTATATGCATCATTGAATAACGTGTCATTAGAAACTAATTAATGGAGTTTTAGCTTTTGAAAATCAAATTTAAAATCCCTAATATCAAGGATCTGCAATAGCAAGAAACAAAAAGAGGGGTCATCGTGTTGTGAATGAGTCAATGTGTAACCAACATAAACATGATCCAAGACGGTGGAGGGCAAGATCTCTGGTGTGAAGGAATCGAACCAGAGATTACGAGCGCGGAAAATTCTGTGTGGAGGATGGCAGGTATGATGTAGTGCCAGCGTGAAGGAGGTGTGGAGAAGGACTGGTGTTGAGGATCTCCCATGGTGATTACAGATTTAGGGGTATGAAAAAAGTGTTTGAATTGGAAAGGAGTGAGGGGAGGATAATAAAGAGATGGGGTAAATTTGTGAAGCTGGCATCTCAATTTTACAGAGCACCGATATTATTCCAAATCCAAACTCTTTTTCTTCATTCAGTGAAAACTGAAACAGCACTTTTATTTGTATGAATTAAGTACAATCCCCAAAAAGACCATTAGTGCAAAAGAAACAGTATAGGATGAGCAAGATTTTCAATTGAGGCCAATTCTCCTACGCTTGCAAAGCAAGATTTTCCCTTGCATATAGAGTAGGGGTGAAAACGAGTCGAGCTTTTGTCGAGTAACTCAAGCTCGAACTCGACTCGGGCTCATACGAGCAGAGCTTTATCGAGCCTCGAGCTTGAGCCTAGAAAATGAGCTCGAAATGTTTAACGAGTCGAGCTCGAGCTTATGTAGGCTTGACTTGAGTTATTATCGAGATTTTCGACCTTTTAAGTAATATGAATGTTTTTTTATATATATTATGCATATTTTAAAGGTTATATATGTAAGTAAATTTATGAATGTGTCGCTTTTCGAGCCAAGCTCAAGCCAAATTCAAATCTTATCTTATATATCAGTTTTTAGTTGGTTTAAAAAGCACATCATTACAAATAATTCGAGCTTTTCGAGCCGAGCTCGAGCCTAATTCAAACTTTCTCGAGCCAAGCTCAAGCTTCCATCGTGAAGGCTCGTCGAGCTGTCGAGCCGAACAAAATATTTTCGAGTCAAGCTCTGCCAAAATTCGACTCGATTCGACTCGTTTACACCCCTAATATAGAGTGTCATAAACAACAATTACAAACTCTCTAGAATGAGCAAAGAAAGCAGAATAGATATAAGTGCCATAAAAGATGATACCTCCAAGCATCTATCAGCAAGTTGCCTGCTCCTCGAGTAGTCCCCACTTCTGAAATACCCAACAGCAAGTAGATACATCTTTTCTCTCATTTGCAACGGGTCACTAGTGCTTGGCAATGCAGCTGCACAACCAAGTAAATAAGGTACCCTCGTTAGCTAAGCACAACAGAAGTTGAAAGAAATTGCATGTGACCATTATAAACCAATTTTAGTTTTTAATTTATATTCAACAATACAAACATCTCAGGAAACTAATCTGCCACCTTCCTTATAAAGAGAATTGAACTGTTGTTGAAACTGTCAAAGGTCTACTATTAAAGAAAAATACTCAGAACTGATAACCAAACATATTGAGGTTCATGTGTTCACCTTCAAGCATAGCTATCCCACGTTGAACATCTTCAGGGCGCTTTGAATGAACAAGAGCCCATGATAAGCGCAGACGACACTCACTTTTGAATTCTTCAGAAGAATCTTTCTCAGCTGCAATAACCTCACGCTCACAACCCTGAAAAGTTAAAAATGTCACCAGTAAAGGAGGAGGCCTTTAAAATCTTGCAGATAGTATTACCACTACTTGTTACTATATATGCCAGAGAAACCAGACAAATGGAAGTTAAGGAAATAAACAAAAGCATCAAAGTTGAGATTTTACTAATCTGGATATCAAATTCAATTGCACACTTGATTGCTTAAAGAGATTGAACACTCGAGCATAAATCATATAGTACCAATAAAAAATTCAGATTAATCTCAGTAACAAAAAAGTGCATGCGATCGGCACTCAGCAGTTTGATGTGCTCATAAAAACGTCCCTTGCAATACAATGTATATAAACCAAGAGATACTGATGGTACATGTTAAAGAAAAGTTTCCACTAAATACTTATAGAAGAAACCATTTGCCTATAACATCATAAAATGACCTATAACACGAATTTCTAGGATTACTATTAAGCCACTGCACTTTCACATCACTGTAAGTTATCAGGCTTTTGTATGCACGGCTTAATACTTAATTTATGCAGATCACTGCAGGTCGTCAATTTGCCTACCATATCAATTGCTACTCAATTTTGAATTAAGTCTGTGACATTACTATAGCCTCCATGATATCATTCATTAACCATGTTTCAAATTCTTTGGAATTCAGATTCTGAACTGAATAAGCCATCACCCAAATGACCCAATAGTAGTACTTATTTCTTCGTTTTCTGAGTAGCTAATTATGAGTAGCGACAATTGGTTAAAAGATGACAAGAGTTCAGATAAATAACCAGTATAATAGCAAGAAGGTTCCGACTCTGTGATAGCTGCAAGCATACTATGTCTATGATACAAGAGGATCTAAGATTTAGAAATACAGCACAATCTATAATGCAGGCTACAGCTAGTCAATCGAGTATTGTGACCTAAAATGCTTTCAAAAAGAAAGGTAGGTGAAATATGTAAACTTGTGAAACTATTATCAGGGTTTAGAGTCCTTGTTATGTTACAGCTGTAGAATACTTTCACATTTTCATACAAATATTTAGTTCCAAATTTCACCATTTATCTTCTTACTAAGCTTTTGGATCCTAATTGCTACATGTTGTTAGAGGCTTACAGTACAACCTAGAATCATTCTTACAATTATTTTGGAAGAGCAGGTGCTCATGTGCAAAAACAGAAATCTTAGACCAGATTGCAGATAAAATACTTTCCAACGACAATTTTGCATTCAAAGTAACTGTAATGCCTATGATAAAAGACTCGATACATAACTCTAGTTAACCATCAATTTATTTCATTTGGCGTATAACGGTACAAACTTGAGCTGACTATTCGTCACCCAAAACCTCACCCAATTTGTATCTCACAACATTATGTTGAAGCTTGCAGCATCCTGATAAAGTAGTGATTCCACGGTCTGATTATATTTTATTTTTTGACAGAAAAACTTGAGTTTCTGTATATTTTACAAAAAATGTTTGGAGACTTGAATAAAAGATGATATGCGAAAGAAACAATTACATATCAATGATCAAATGGATAATAAAGAGTTGACCATGGATCTACATACTGCACATGAAAACACTTTGCATGACTAGGCAATAAAATGTAATCTCGTAACTTAATACCAGACTTGGAATTGACTTGGGTTGCATATTGTCGCAAGAATAGCCCAACGTGAAGCTTTATATATACCTTGGATGTTCCGTTTTGTTAGAGCAGGTACAGTTTCCCCTAGTTCAAAGAACTCTTATGTCTTTTATAGTCTTATGAAGCCGAACCTTTTCTTGGCTGTGTTGTGTCTCTTGATTGCCCGAATTCTAAAAGGATAATGTTAAAAGTAACCTTGAATTATCCATTTTGTGTAATTCTACAATCGGCCAGCTTACTTCTCAAGTTCTCATATGATTAGCTAAAAGGCTACTATGATAGAACCTATAGGACCTGAACTGATGTGGATCATTAACTTGTGCGGCAGTGCAGGTTCTTCAAAGTGCATACATGTGTTTTACCGAGGTCTAAATTTGAAGCTCAACAACGCTACATAATCTTCCAAAAGCAAAACTTAAACTATTCTATTTAAAGGTAAAAATTCCTTTTTATGTACAAGTGAAGTGCAATTCATGCGGTTCAATCAAACGGAAAAAGCAACTCTCTATGCCACTCATGAATAATGTCTATTCTCACTTACAAGTAAAACATACACGTACAGATGACTCAAACACACACAAACCATAATCCAACAACCACATTACCTAGCAAGTCTATCTCACACAGTTAAGTTAGGCGGACCTAGGGGGGTTCCCACAAATACATCTCTTGTTAATTTGGTTTTGGGCTTATGTTTCATAAGCTCACTTTTTGTAGCTTATTTTGAAACTTTTCGGCTTATATAAGCTTATTATAAGCTAAGAAACTTAAATAAGCCGAAAAGATTCAAAATAAGCAACAAAACGTAAACATAAGCCCAAAACCAAATAAGCCGAAACAAACACCCCTATGTCTATTGAAATTAACCAATCAATAATCTTTGTATTAAAAAAAAAAAAAAATACTTAAAACTTCAATACCGACATCAAAATTTTTTTTAATGAAATCATACGTTTCGGTTCATTTTTGTTTACAGTTAACACAAACCCCAATTTATATTATGGCTTATTTGGTTTTGGGCTTATGTTTCATAAGGTCGCTTTTTGTAGCTTATTTTGAAACTTTTCGGCTTATATAAGCTTATTATAAGCTAAGAAACTTAAATAAGCCGAAAAGATTCAAAATAAGCAACAAAACGTAAACATAAGCCCAAAACCAAATAAGCCGAAACAAACACCCCTATGTCTATTGAAATTAACCAATCAATAATCTTTGTATTAAAAAAAAAAAAATACTTAAAACTTCAATACCGACATCAAAATTTTTTTTAATGAAATCATACGTTTCGGTTCATTTTTGTTTACAGTTAACACAAACCCCAATTTATGTTATGGCTTATTTGGTTTTGGGCTTATGTTTCATAAGGTCGCTTTTTGCGGCTTATTTTGAAACTTTTCGGCTTATATAAGCTTATTATAAGCTAAGAAACTTATATAAGCCGAAAAGATTCAAAATAAGCAACAAAACGTAAACATAAGCCCAAAACCAAATAAGCCGAAACAAACACCCCTATGTCTATTGAAATTAACCAATCAATAATCTTTGTATTAAAAAAAAAAAAAAAAAATACTTAAAAATTCAATACCGACATCATCTATTACTAAGTTGAAATTGAAGGGGACTTACAAGAACGATGTCAGATTCACACCAAGGAATAGAATCAGCGCCGGTGAAGAACTCCCCTATCGAATCAAACAACTTCCCAATCTTCTTTGCGTCCATTTTTTTCTTTTATTATGAATGAATAAAGCCACCCCCAAATATAAGTGTGAAATGTATTTATACTAGTACTAGTAAGTAGTAAAATCAAAACTTAGGCGTTAAGCCTCTTTCTTTCTTTCTTTCTCCTCACGGCCGGGTCGGTCATTCTAAACCCGACTCCTTTTAATCTATTTTTAGATTTTAGCTAAACATGGTTTTTACTTTTTAGAGTTTTAATTACATAAATCGTCCTTGTGATTATGCCCAAGTTGCACGTTTCGTTCTTAACTCTCGATAATTACACGAATCATCCTTGTGGTTGTCTGTTTTATGTTGACCCGTCCTTTGATCAGGACGGGTGTTAGATTCTGTAGTTAACAAGAGAGTAGTTTCGTCTTTTCAACCCCAACATGTACTATCCTTACACTTCACTTAACTTCAACTCATAATACTTCACTTTCACATGCAATCCTTGATCTTCCATTAATCTGGCATCTAGCTCGAAATCACCATGGTTTCAAAAACTAGTTTATGGGATGTTCGTGGGGAACGTTCAGACTTTGATCCAGTATCAAGATACGGTAAGGATCTATTGGATTTTCTAGGTTTTTTAAAAATACTCCATGGCGGTTAAACTGGGTTATGGTGTAGCTGATTAAAGGTTGTATTTTGTTGTTTTTTATTGCAAATGGGCACCCATATATCTTTTCCTTTGAAATCCATCATCGCGGGATGTTTACACCAACACTTGGAAGAACTTCTGTTAATGGAAATGTATCATACATTGATGGATTGATATTGACGAAATATTTTATAAATGATCTTAAGGAAATGATGGTTAAATTGGTTTATGGTCTAGATGATTTAAGGTACTACCATTTCTTGAGACCTCGAATAAGCTTAGATTATTGCCTCCATCCTTTGACTAGTGATGGTGATGTGTTAGAGCTGTCAAAATGTGTTAAGGATAATAAGATCATTAAAGTGTACATTGAACATGGAAGTACTATAGTGGAAAGTATGTTTGCTACACCTTAGAAGGGAGTTGTAACACAAGAATTAGATGATCAGTTAAGAATGGCTCCTATAGATATTAGCAGTCCTTATGTAAATAGGAATGTAATGCCTATTTGTTCTAGGAATTTGCCAAAAGAGTGAAAAGAGGAAACCTATAAGGACAATCCTGCTGCAAGTAATGATAAAGTTCCCATCAATCCTAAATCAACTGTAGAATAAGAACATGAGCCTAATACCTTTGATGATATTGATGAAATATTTGGTAAGTTTGCAAACAATGGTAATAGTGTAAATGAGACAAACTTTGGTGCTAATTTCACAGAAATGGAAGTTGAGCGGGAGAATGAGACAGAAGAAGATCGTGATGTAAGTGGTAGTGAGGTAGATGATTCAGAGGATTTTGATTATGATCCAAAAGATGATGAAGGATTAGCTGATGATGAACATACATTTGAAAATTTGCATGTAAGTATGAAACATTTCAGTTTTGATACAGAGCCAATAGATCTTCTAGTCGTATCTGTTGAGGTTTGTGAACAACATCAAGAGGTTATTGATTATGACTCATTTTGGCAGTGACTTAGATGATGATATTGATCCTAAAAGGATAGAAGAGCTTAGGAAATTAAGAAGAATATGTAAGGCAAAAATCAGTGCTCCCTATCATTATAGCTTCTACTTAGGCTAACAATTTGGAGATAGAGAAACTGTGAAGGCAAGAGTAAAAAAACATTCAGTTGAGAGTATGAGAAAACTAATTCTAGAAAATATGATAAAGGAAAGGATTAGAGTCAGATGTGAAGGCATGATACTAAGTTAAGATTGCTTTGTTGGCAGTGAGATTGTTGTTGCTAACAATGTAATTTCACAAACCAAAGGTAGTCCAGTAACCAGGGAGATTAAAACAAGTGGGGTACAAAATCTTTTGGCAAAATTAAAATTAACAGTCAAAGGCAAGGGTAAAACGATCACTAGACCTAAAAAATAAAAGAAATAAAAAAAGACAAGTACCCATGTCCTTATACAATGCTTGCTATACACACTCCTGAAGGCAAATGGGAGGTTAGAACATTAAATGATGAGCACCAGTGTCTTCAATCTAGATCATTAAAAGCATGTACATCTAGGTTTCTATTGTTGCTAACAATGTAATTTCACAAACCAAAGGTAGTCCAGTAACCAGGGAGATTAAAACAAGTGAGGTACAAAATCTTTTGGCAAAATTAAAATTAACAGTCAAAGGCAAGGGTAAAACGGTCACTAGACCCAAAAAATAAAAGAAATAAAAAAAGACAAGTACCCATGTCCTTATACAATGCTTGCTATACACACTCCTGAAGGTAAATGGGAGGTTAGAACATTAAATGATGAGCACCAGTGTCTTCAATCTAGATCATTAAAAGCATGTACATCTAGGTTTCTATCCGATCATGTTCCGCAAACACTTCCATTTAATCCTGATGTTCCTGTGAGGGCTATTCAAGATCAGACACATACAAATTTTGAAATTGGAATATCAAAGATGAAAGCTGTTTGGGCAAAGACTATTGCATAGGAAAAATTGCCAGGTAGTTTTAGGGAGCAGTATGCCAAGCTTAAAGACTATGCACCAGAGTTAATTAAATTAAAATCCAGGCACAACTGTTAGGATTGATGTCTAACATGAACGAGATCCAGAGTTTCTAACAAGAACTTTGAGAATGGTATATGTGTGCTTGGGAGCTCTTAGACAGGGTTTCAAAGCTTGTGGCAGAGAAATCTTAGGATTCAATGAATGCTTCATGCCAGGCCCTTTTCCTGGTCAAATACTAACAGCAGTTGGAGTTGATGCAAATAATGGGATTTATCTAGTAGCATATGTTGTAGTCGAGGCAAAAACTAAGGCATCTTGGTGTTGGTTTTTGAAATTACTTGGAAACTATCATTTATAGTTCATGTTGCGATATACAGTTATCAGAATAAACAAAGTTCAGATTTTAGTATTTTCAATAATTAATTCCATTAAAAATTGACTACCCATGTTTTTAAAGAAAAACAATTAATTTTACTAAAATACTAAGATCCTACTTGAACTCCAACTCATCACGCTAGTCTCACTACTCTGGTAAGTCTTGTGGGTGCAAGAGGTAAGTGGTGTGCGATAATTGTATTACTAGTACAACTCTTAGTATGGAACTAGACTACAAGCTACTAGTGTCATGCATGTTTTGTCTCATAGTATGCTTAGGGCTTAAGGACCTCACCAACTTAACTCGATTAAGTCATCCAATAGAGAACGTGTGTAAATCACTTTAGATCTCACGCATAGAGGATATATACCTTTGGTTGCAATTCACCTACGTCTCACGCATAGTAAAAGACAATTGTAAGTGTCTTCAAAATTGGATGGTAAAGGCTTACATTTACTGGAGTATTACATAATTTGATAGAACATGTATCAAAAAGGTGTACGAAGAAGCATGCATACATCTTTGTATCACAAGTTTGCAAAAAAGCAAATTTTCAACTTTTAGATGCACTTTTATTACGGGAAAGGATTAAATAATGATCAAACCGTATTTTGTACCCTACAAGGGACATAAAAAAAATGCCGAAGCATGTAGTGACGCGAGAAAAGATTAAAGGCCCAAGACCATGTTTTGATTATAACTAGTTTACTTGTGTGTTCATCTGATGCGTGGGAATCGCACCTTGCTTTACCTCTCGAGGGATCTCGAGAAGCTTACAACCCCCACCGGGCAGTGTACCTGATCGTTGTAGTATAGTATAGTGACAAGTACCGGGGGATTGATCGTTCAGCTTAGGAATAGTGTCGCTAGGATTAGAAAACCTAATTAATAGTTCTAGAGGTGAGAGATGATTATTTTTGTATTTTTATATTTTTATGAAAGCAAGTAAAATCTCGGGTTTTGGAAGAGTGGGCGGAATTAGTTGCTATTCAACTAACCCAAAGCTATTAAAATAATGAAAATGAAATTTAAACTAAATTATACTAAGGTTGTGAGCAGTGGTTGGAGAAATTGTGTTTACTTAGACTTCACTACTCCCTAGATATCTTTTACATGTTAATTACTTGTTACACTTGTATGGATGACGGATTGTATTCCTTAATACCATTCGTGGGGTGGCATACATAACTCCCCAACTCTATGAGCTCTTATCTCCTCCTACACCATGACCCAACACAACTATAGGGATTGTAAACAGTGGCCCATGCATTAAATACAACCAATAAAGACCTAGTACGCCTCGGTTCATGTTTCTTAAGACGTTCAAGCATGTTATCATTTGGAGATCTGCCAGTTTTCTTAAGCCTAACATATAAATCATTCATTCAAAACAAGAATAGACAAGTAATCAACACATAATCAACATCTAGGTTTCATTAGATCTAAGCAAACACAAAAGAGATCTAGCCTAGCATAATGGAATTGAGACAAGAACAAGATATAAACAACCAACACATAGACATATTGATTGAAAAGTACACTTATCTCAATTACAATGCAAGGTCTCAAGGGTTTGGAACCCTTGAAAAACCTGTAAAAGAGGCACCAAAATCGTCTTTAGGGTTTCACCAAAACTTCTCCTCTTTTTATGAAAAAACTAGAAAACTATATATAGGAAAAACAGGCTGACGGCGTCAAGAGTTACTTGTGACGCCGTCACCTCGCCGCCATATACTTCCTCGGACGGCCTTGATCCACTTATGACGGCCTATGTGACGCCGTCACCACCCACGGTATATTATTTTTGCCACTTTGACGCCGTCACGAATCCTTCTGACGCCGTCACCACCTTCGGTGTTTAATTCCTCATGTCTGACGCCGTCAAGATGGTGGTCTTGACGCCGTCACCTTGTATTTCAGCATGGAAATTTGGTACTTAGCCGTTTTCTTCACTTTTATGCTCCAAAAACGTCCAAAATAGCTTCTTTTCCAGAATTCACTCTCCAAACACTGTCCCCAATGTTCAAGTAAAGAATGTAAAAGTTAAAAAGTAAAGAGAATGAAATCGAATACTCCCCTGATTCGCTCGGTATGGATTTTAGGTTGGCCAGGTTAAATCTTCCTCCAAGAAAATGAACAATCAAAGCTTCCCTTCCAGAATATAAATCATCTTCTTGTCATAAATAACCTGTAAATCCTGACAAAAGTAGACAAGGCAACCTTGCGTAAAATCGGCGGCATCCTATATAAGCTACTAAATCCTAGAAAACAAAGTAAGATATAATGCTTGTGGAATGAAGTTTGCAGATTTCCTGGAGATTATAAAACTTAATAATTCACAAAAACCATAAGACTCCGTTAGAAAAACAAAACCGGTAAAATTTCCAGATTTTACATCCTGACGCCGTCAAGAGCAATACCCTGACGCCGTCAGAATGGACCTGCAGAAATTCTTATATTAAGTTTCCGGAAAATTTCTGGAAAAACTTTGTCCTACTTCCTGGAAAATCCTGCAAAACTTCATTATGACTCAATACAAGCATTTGACTCTAACAAATACGAATATACATGTTCATTTAATATTGTGGAGAATCATGATCGGTTTGTTTCTTAAAAACATATTTGGGGTTTCCCCTTACACTTATCTTTTGCAAAAATACCTTTAGGTTGAAGTTAAGACTAGGCTAAACAACATAATAAAGTATTTCCACATTTTAGTAGAGAAACATGATCAACCAACAATAAAAATAAAACATGCATACGGAAGCAAATAACAATCAATCAAATAAAATCACACAAAACATGGGTTGCCTCCCAAGAAGCGCTTGTTTTTGTTTGAGTCACGAGCCTGACTCTACCCTTATTTCACGGATAAAGGTGAGGTTTTTCCTACACTTAGGATTAAGTGCGGGTGATAGTAGCGATACACACCATCTCGGTGGAAGTATGCCATGTGAGGAAAGAGTGGGGGATGAATGATATACTCAAAGGGTTGTGCTCCTATCATCATAACCTTACCTAATTCAATCGGGTTAATGGGTGAATTAAGATTTTCTCCTAGAAAGGGATCATTTTCAATCAACTTTAAGAGATTACTATTTGGGGATCCATCTTGACCTAATAAACCCGGTTTAAACCCATAATGTTTCTTGTGATCAATCATAAATGGGTGATGTAAGCATGTAAGGCTATTTTCCACTCCTATATTGGCTTCCTCTCTACAAGGCTTAGAGTCCATTGCCTTTATCCTAAGACTACCCGGACTACATGGGTTGATGGGTGGGTCGGCTCCTCTTTTGTCTCCTAGATGTATATCTAAGGATGGAAAGTTGTGTGAAGATTGAGGTTCCGGTTCATCAACACTAGGTAATTCCCTAGAACTAAGAGTAAGGTTATCACTACAAGTATTCAAACCTATATCCTCTAGTGGTGTTTGGTACAAGGGTTCTACCTCTATTTGGGCTCCCATAGTCTCTTTTACTTCTTCCGGGTAAGTCACGGGTGGTGTGTATTCCTCAAGTGATGGTAGGACTTGTGGGGTACTTATTGGGCTTGGGTTTTCTACTATCTCTTCCATTTGTATTGTGGTGAAATCATACCACCCCGTATGCCCAGTTATCTCATCTATAGTTTTATCCCCAAACAGTCTTCTTGCTTGTTCCCTTAAACTTGCTATCAATTGATCCGTAACAACGTTTGTTGGGTTGTCCATTTTTTTGGCAAGTATGGCACAATTCTCTATGGTTTCCCATGCTTCATCAGCACTTAATCCCCAAAGGTCCCCATGTGCGGTATGGTCAATGTCCATTTTGGTATAGTGGTCGACACGATGGTAAAATATTTCAATTTGGGACCACAAATCAAAATTATGATGAGGGACTTTTCGGAGTAAATATTTAAAACGAGCCCATGCATCATAGATAGGTTCATCCTCATGTTGTTTAAACATCAAGATGTCATTTGGAGTGGGTGAATTTCGTGGTTTGTAGTATGGTGGATTCGCGTTCTCCATAATGGCTAACGGAATAGTCAATGGAAAGGTTTTTACTAACAAAGACACAAAGAAAAGATAGACTAAAGAGAACCTAAAAAATAAAAATAAAATCTTACTAGAAAGGAATCTAGCAAGTAGACCTAATAAAAAGAAATCCTAACCTAGACAATAACTATTCCCCGGGCTGCGGCGCCAAAAACTTGATGCGTGGGAATCGCACCTTGCTTTACCTCTCGAGGGATCTCGAGAAGCTTACAACCCCCACCAGGCAGTGTACCTGATCGTTGTAGTATAGTATAGTGACAAGTACCGGGGGATTGATCGTTCAGCTTAGGAATAGTGTCGCTAGGATTAGAAAACCTAATTAATAGTTCTAGAGGTGAGAGATGATTATTTTTGTATTTTTATATTTTTATGAAAGCAAGTAAAATCTCGGGTTTTGGAAGAGTGGGCGGAATTAGTTGCTATTCAACTAACCCAAAGCTATTAAAATAATGAAAATGAAATTTAAACTAAATTATACTAAGGTTGTGAGCAGTGGTTGGAGAAATTGTGTTTACTTAGACTTCACTACTCCCTAGATATCTTTTACATGTTAATTACTTGTTACACTTGTATGAATGACGGATTGTATTCCTTAATACCATTCGTGGGGTGGCATACATAACTCCCCAACTCTATGAGCTCTTATCTCCTCCTACACCATGACCCAGCACAACTATAGGGATTGTAAACAGTGGCTCATGCATTAAATACAACCAATAAAGACCTAGTACGCCTCGGTTCATGTTTCTTAAGACGTTCAAGCATGTTACCATTTGGAGATCTGCCAGTTTTCTTAAGCCTAACATATAAATCATTCATTCAAAACAAGAATAGACAAGTAATCAACACATAATCAACATCTAGGTTTCATTAGATCTAAGCAAACACAAAAGAGATCTAGCCTAGCATAATGGAATTGAGACAAGAACAAGATATAAACAACCAACACATAGACATATTGATTGAATTGAAAGTACACTTATCTCAATTACAATGCAAGGTCTCAAGGGTTTGGAACCCTTGAAAAACCTGTAAAAGAGGCACCAAAATCGTCTTTAGGGTTTCACCAAAACTTCTCCTCTTTTTATGAAAAAACTAGAAAACTATATATAGGAAAAACAGGCTGACGGCGTCAAGAGTTACTTGTGACGCCGTCACCTCGCCGCCATATACTTCCTCGGACGGCCTTGATCCACTTATGACGGCCTATGTGACGCCGTCACCACCCACGGTATATTATTTTTGCCACTTTGACGCCGTCACGAATCCTTCTGACGCCGTCACCACCTTCGGTGTTTAATTCCTCATGTCTGACGCCGTCAAGATGGTGGTCTTGACGCCGTCACCTTGTATTTTCAGCATGGAAATTTGGTACTTAGCCGTTTTCTTCACTTTTATGCTCCAAAAACGTCCAAAATAGCTTCTTTTCCAGAATTCACTCTCCAAACACCTAAAATCACAAAAGGAACGATTTAGGGCAATATTTGATCAAATAAAGTCGGATTCGGGCTTAAATGACCCCCTAAAAACGGATCATTTTTCGCCTCATCATCATCGCGGGAGAAAATTCCAGTATCTAAGCCTGATCCAATGCGTTATAAATACACAAGACATTAGTTTTGATCAAATATTAGTCATTAATAAAAAGCACAAAATTCTAAGTCTCTAGTAGTTAAAATTTATTAAACCAAAGTTCATGCAAGTTCGTTGTCAGAGAAAATTTTAGTGTAAACCTAACCTCACTTTACGACACATAAACTCCTAAGAACTAGTTTAATCAAATCATATTCCAAGAATTTTATGTCCATTTAATTTCAAAAATCTTTTGCACATATAAATCAAGTCACTGGGAACAATTATAAGCAAATAAAAAAATAGGGGATGAGGTGAAGACAGACTCATATATAATGCGATAAAAAATAAAGCAATTAACACTTAAGATCCGAAAAACCCATAAATGAGTCTTCCCCAACTTTTGGAGTAATCAAAGGCCCCTACTTGCTGTCAAAAAATCTAGAACAAGTAGTGCCACATGCATTGAGAAACTCGATTGCGAAGGCCATGATTATCATATAAGTCTTCCCTAGCTAAACAATTAACTAGTTAATACTATATCAAAAACAAGATTCTTGGCTTATCATCCATGACAAGTATACGTGTACTTACCATGGATTATTATAACTAATAACACAAACAAAAATAAGCAAAAAATCCAAAAATTTATAACACGTAAAAATCTTTGATTTTAAACACGTAATCTATTACATAGGATTTTAACAAGAAAAACGCCCTAAGGGCTTGTTAAAAAATCTAATTAAGAAAACAACAAAAAACTGTGCGTTTAGTTGGTGAAAAATATCTCATTTGTCTAGAAAATTTTTTATGTGAAAATGAAAAAATTGAAAATCCATTTAGTCACACTTTTCCAACAATTTTCAAAAAAATTGAAATTCTCATTTACTAAATTTTAACTAAGAAATTAAAAAGCCCATTCTATCGTTTTCACTTTTTTCTTTCTCATTTTTTCTCTAACTCCCAAAAAAAACACTTAGACCATTCTACCCCTAATCTTTCGTGTCATCCTCCACCGCCTACTATCGCCGCCACCACCCGTCGTTGCCGCAACCATCGCAATTTGAGGTAATTTTCTTATCATTTTTAAAAAAGAAAAATATAACTCCAAATAAACGGGTTTTTAAAATTCTCAACTCTTCTCTTGAGAAGAAAAATCATTCCCTTCTCAATGAATTTAAAAACGGAAAAAGAGGAAATTTTTTTACAACTAAACGACACCCTAGCTTTTAGGTCAATTTTACGTTTTCTTAAATGGTGTAACCCATAACATCAAACAATTGGCTCGTGATTCACTACTCGGACTTAGCAAACTAATAACCCTTATTACCACGAGTACACAAAAGGCAACCCTTTTGTATTATATCAAACTACCCTTGCGAACACATTGACAAAACCCAAATCACATGACCGTTGGTTCGGTTTCGGTTTCATGTTTTGCATAATTTCGGTTTCAGGTCGGGTCAGTCCGGTTCGGCCCAAAACCGACAAAAACATACCAAAATACACTTAGACCGACAAAACCGAACCGAACCGAACCGACGCCCGTCTGTTCGGTTTCAGTTCCGGTTTTTTGTGCAATTCAGTTCTCGGTTTTTTCGGTTCGGCTCGGTTCCGAACCTATGCTCAGCCCGGCTCAATTATTTCATACAATCATACTTTCCAACGAATCAATCCATTTGGTAAGAAATAAATGAATTCTTTTTGCAATGGTTGTTCGGTAAGCCAATTAGAGTTTTTGGACCCGTGGTAATTTTATACGCCGTTTTTGTTTTATTATTATTATTATTATTATTATTATTATTATTATTATTATTATTTTATGTAGACCGGCTTTAACCATAATCACGGGTTTAAAAATAATTGACTGGCTAGAAACTTTTATCTAGACTCCTGTATTTTGCAAAAGGTCTAAATGTGAGGGTCTAAAAAGTCCGTAGTCTCCCGTACGTGACCAAAAGTGGTTTTTGGTCTAGTGACTAATCCATGATAACGAGGTCCATAGGTTCGTGCTTTGTGGCTATGTCAACTTAAGCTCTTCATTTCTTGTGTCCCCATTTCTCGTTTTAGTTTTACGTGGTTCATATAAGAAAGATACTAATTGCTTAGGCCATCCGCAATGTGGATACGTGTGGCATACGCATAATAGAAAAAATGGTTGACTTGTCATACGAGCAATGCATTTAAGATAGTACAACACATGTGGCAATGCATTTTACTTTGCAAAATATATCGATTGTGAAATTTTTATGTTGGAAAGGGCAATGCCTAGGTGTTACTATATTAAACTCTGAAAATATATATATGCAATGAGGATGCCTTAGATAGAAATTAGAATCAAAACTTAAAAAATAAAAAATAAAAATAAAATAAAAATAAAAAATAATTTCCAAAAAGGGAAAAACCATGTGCTGGTTCTTTCCTCAGCTGAATTTCTTGGTTCTTTCTTCTCCATGTCTTTTTGTAAGCACCTTGTGTTTAAATTTTTTGTTTTTTTCTTTCTAGATGGGTTGGGGTGGCTGCTCTTTAGGCTATAAGATAAGACCATAAGCTAGCATCCCTCACGTACCAAAAAGAAAAATGGCAATCCTTAATAAGAAATCAATGCTATTTCTTTTAGCAACCACTCTTCTTATTTCTTCCTATGCAGATGCTCGCCTCTCTTCATCAGCGTACGTATGATATATAAATCTTTTTGTTATTATTTCTTATTCTTACTAGTATAGATTAGATGTTACACATCCCCATATTCACTTTTCCCATATATATGCAGGAAGAATCTCATTACCCAGGTTGCTCAATCGTTAAGATCCGAGTATCCTAAACTTGAAAAAACAAAGAAGCTTGTGGATTTCATTGTGGCATTAGACGGCGGTATAGGTGCCTCATGTTCAGCAAGGTACTGCGGCCGCGATGAAAAGTGTGTTTCAGGAGCCTTATGCTTATACAAATGGGCGAATGGTGAAAGAAAAAAGATCACCTGCGAAAAAAACTGTGAAGAAGAACGATCAAGTACAGGAGTAACAGGATCACCATGTCATTATAATTATAATACAGGTGAATTTACCGGACCCTGTTAAAAGAGAGTCTGATGAGTACATGCATTCCACTTTCATACTACGTGCAACCTATGTATTGTAATAATAATGACATATATGTGAGTCTACTTGTTTCAGCTCTGTGTACTTGATATTTCCTTCCTAATATACGTTGATCTCATTTCAGATTTGATTTATATGATATAAAGTTATTATTATTATTGCTGTTTACCCCGAATTTTGTGCATGTCCAACTTTATTTAGTGACTTATGTAAAAGGTCATACTATACAAACCATTTCTATATTGTCACATCATAAGAGTTTGGTCAAACCGTACAACCCATGATGCACACCGTACAAATCAACAATGCGTCAATCATTGGATACCCTCCCTATGGCTAGCTTTTAATTAAAATAGATTAAAGGGTAAAAGAAGAAATGTCATATAGAAGGGTTAATCGGCTAAAAGCTAATGTCATTAACTAAACATAAAGGCTTGTTGTATCTTTAATTCAATCGTTTGTCATGGTTGCGTGTGGGTGCTCTTTTAGGTGGTTTTGTAAGAGTGTTTTGTTGTCGTTTGGTGTTGAATCTTCTAGCTTCTGGCTAGATTTTAATTAAAAAAAATGCCGTTAAGAAAAAACAGGTTAAAGAGTAAATTTACAACTAAAATTTGCTCGAAAATATCAAATTATAAACAAAATTTTCATTGTAAACTACTATTATAAAGAAAACTAACTATATTTTTTTAAGGATCGATTACATAAAAGATATGGAGTATTTTCTAGTAACACTTTCTCAAATCCAATTTGAAGAGCTTCTTCAACTTATTCATTAAACGTACTTTTTTTCACTAAAATAATGCAAAAATAAATAAAAACCTCTCCAACATAAGTACTAAATCTTTTTACTCATATTATTTCAGCGCAATAAATATTAATGCTCAAAATTCGCTAAATATAATGTGATACTATTCAATCAATTAAAAATACTAATGTTTCACTTTTGACATTGTTTATTAAACCTTCTTGTTTCATCCTTTGTGTAGCTGGTTTAGAAAGTACAACGACAATATATATGTACTGTTTATAATATGGTATAGGTTATATGTATATCAAAAATACAAGTAATACCCCCCCCCCCCCCCCCCCCCCCCTCCATTTTTTTTTAGTTTTAGTTTTAATTTTTTTAATAATGTTTTTAGTGTAAAACTACGTAACAGAAAGTACAAAACAGAATAAGTCGAAAGTATTAACCTGTCAGAAAACACGGAACAGAAACTAAAAAAAACTGTGTTATACTTTAAATAAATGTCAAAATGGAGGGGATGGTGGAGAAGGTAAAAAGTGGGCCAGTGAGTGTATTCATAATAACACCCTTATAATATTTCATCGTATATTTCTCGATGGTACTTTCAAAGAAATGAACCATACATCAATTACTTCTGGTATTAATTTGGTTTGATATAAAGATTATGGCCATGTTTGTCAAAAGTAGCTGTGAGAAGTAGCAATGAGCTGTGCAGCTCACTGCTCACCGCTCACAGCTTCTTAATGCAACATTGGAAAAATGAGTTTTCTTAAAACATAGCAAAGCTCACCGCTCTTTTGCCAAACAAACACTAAAAATTAAAAAGCTCATTGCTCATCGCCCCAAAAAGCTCCAAGAAACTCTGTGCCAAACATAACCTATATATATGCCTCTGATGATAAATATCATGGATAAAATAATAGGCATTCGGATTTTCGTATAGAAAAGTGTAAGTGTATTTAAACTAAGGGCAAATTTCAAAGAAAACTAATGTACTTATAAAAATGTACTGAAATTTCTAGTGAAATTTAAAAAGGTCCGGTATGACTAGTATACAATCAAATTTAAAACAAAATGAATAACCTTTGACTAAAATACCCTTTTATTCTTCGAACTTCATCTTTCTCATATTCAATCTTACATTCCGGCTACCAACATTAGTATACGTTCAAATTTTAAAAAAATATATATATATCTTTTTAAGTGATTTGACTAAAATACGATTTTGTTCTTCGATCTTATTCTTTCTCATCTTCAAACCCGGTTTCTGACTACTTTTTGCGGCTACCAACCATCAACACAGACACGATAATTAAGAATGATTTGTTAGTCGGAGTTGATGGTTGGTAGTCGGAAAAGTCGCTGAAATATGAGATTAAAGATGAGAAAGAAAGGCTTAAAAAGTTACTCATTTTGTTTTAAATTTGAATATACGCTAGTCATACCAGATCTTTTTAAAGTTCACCAGGAATTTCGATACATTTTGATAAGTACATTAGTTTTCTATAGTTTTTGCCCTTAGATGAATTAGCAAAGTACTTACTTCTAGTGGCAACAGTGTATAATTATCGACAATATATGGATGCACCAATTTATATGTGCTTATTTTATTTTGAATCTTTGTGGTTTAGAGATATGGTAAGGCAAATGTTCATATATAATGACGCCAAATAAAATTCATGTCGAGTAACTAAGTATAGCGGCGACAATGTGAGTCTTTTTCTTTTCCTAAGTATCACGGTGATTTAATGTGTGTTGTTTTGAAAAACACAATTTCCTTAAATTGTATTTTGTATTTTCGCAAAGATCAAAATAAGCAAACAATGAAAATGATGAGACGAAAAGTGTACCGCTTTTAGGGGGTCATTTGAGCCCAAAGTCGAGATTATTTGATTAAATATTGCCCTAAATCGTTCATTTTGTCATTTTAGGTACTTTTGAAAGGATATTTAGAAAATGAAGCATTTTTTACGTTTTTGGAGCGAAAAAGTGAAGAAAACGACAAAGTCTCAAATTCATGCTGGAAATTGTACCTGACGGCATCAGGATATGCATGTGACGCCATCACCCTTTGACAAAGAGGTGGATAAATCAAGTTACACGTGACGCTAGGGGTGTGCACGGTTCGGTTTGGGTCGATTTTTGGCTAAAACCGAAACCGAACCATAATGTTCGGTTTTTATAGAACCCAAAACCGAAACCGTTTGGTTTTTGGCGGTTCGGTTTTTTCGGTTTATTATCGGTTTCGATTCGGTTTTTCGGTTTTTTCGATTTCTGACCGTTTATATTTGGGCATGAAAAATATATACCAACAAACTTATATTACATAAAAAAAATAAAAATAAAAATTGGTTATTCTTATTTACCTTTTTTTGTCAATCTAAGCATAATAATATTTATTGCATAAACCTTTAATTACACATATATAAATAAGACACACACATCCAAGTGAACATAGACAGAGTATGATCATCGTCATATATTTATTAATATATTTTAAAGTAAACAAACGACACGATAAACACACATATAAACATAAACGTTAAGATAAATATATTATAAATCTACCAATAAAATGAATATGAATTTATAAATTTGATTTATTTAGTTATTTATTCATGTTATATTAATTATATATTATTATATAATAAAATCGGTTTGGTTCGGTTTTTACGATTCGGTTTTTGGATGAAAACCGAAACTGAACCGCATTTTTTGGTTTTTGAAAAATTAAAAAACCGAACCATCGGTTTTTAGTTTCGGTCGGTTTTTTCGGTTCGGTTTTTTCGGTTTCGGTTTTTTCGGTTTTGTTTGCTCACCCCTACGTGACGCGCCAGAGAGGTTTTGGAAGAATTGTACATGAAGGCGTCACCAAGGCCATCAAGAGTAATTTGCACGTGACGGCCAAGACCAAATTTACACATGACGACGTTAGAAGTGGATCTAGGCAATACGATGTTAATTATGGCGGCGAGTTGACGGCATCAGACCCTACTCGATCTTGACGCCGTCAGACCTATTATTCTATATATAGTTTTTGATTTTTCATTCATTGGGTGCAACTTTGAGAGGAGAAAAACCCTAGACGAATTTTACTGTATTTTTTAGGGTTTCAAACCCTTGTTTCATCCATGCTTAATTGAAGATAAGTTTTCCAACAATCATTCAATATGTCTATGTGTTGTTTGATTATATCTTGTGCTTGTCTTCTCTTTAACATGATAGGCTAGGTTTTCTTTGTGTTTGTTTAGATGTAATGAAACTTAGATATTGATTATTGGTTGGTTGTTTGTTTATAATTGTTGTGGATGAATGATTTCGATGTTAGGCTTAAGAAAACTGGCAGACTTCCAATTGGTAACTTGCTTGAACGTCTTAAAAAACATGATCGGAGGTGTACTACGATAAATTGGTTATATTTAATGCATAGGTAACTACTAATGAGGTCATGTTATGAGCTAGTAGTCGGCTCGACATAGGAAGAGGTAGAAGCTTATAGAGTTAGGGAAGATCGTACACGGCCCTACGAATGGTATTAAGCTTATAGAGTTAGGGAAGATCGTACACGGCCCTACGAATGGTATTAAGGAATATAACCCGCCATCCATGCAATTGTAACAAACTAATCAACAGGTAAAAGATAGCTAGGGAGTAGTGAAATCTAAGTAAACACATTATCTCTTATTATTGTTTTCGCCACATTTACTTTAAGTTCATTTTATTTTATTTTGTTTGCATTTGTAGTTATTTGGGTTAGTTGACTAGCAACTAATTTCGCCCACTCTTCCAAAAACTGAGAATTTTATTTGCTTTCCATAAAATACAAAAAGAATCATCCCTCACCTCTAGACCTATTTTAATTGAGTTTTAACCCTAGCGAACATTATTGTTGAACGATTAATCCCCCGGTACTTGCCACTATACTATACTATAACGGTCAGGTACACTGCCTGGTGGGGGTTGCAAGCATCTCAAGATCGCTTGAGAGGTAAAACCTTTTGCAAGATTGCAAAACCACGCATCAGAAAACTTCAAGAACGGCACTTACAATAATAATTTTCATGCGTTTAAAAATAAATGACACCGCAAATAATCATTCTTGTTTAAAAAGTAATAGTTGACATAACATACAAATTTAGTCACTTCACTTTCCACTGCATACATTTCTTTGAAATTTTTTTACTGCAATTAAAGAGGTGCTATTTGAATCATTTCAAAAGGGAAATCAGCACTGTGATATAAGATGACACTTATTTACAATTTGACTCACTTAAGTGACATATTATTACAACTAGGACTATTTTCTCGATATTTCAAGACTATCTTTTCCCTACATCATCACAACTCTTACACCATTGTCTGCCCCTTTTGTTTCAAGTTCTATGCTTTTGGTTTCGTACAAATCGTGCACAGGTTGGTTGGTTAAATAGGTTACACGGGTTGAATATGTTAAACAGGTTTCATGTTGACCCATTTAACCCGTTTATCTAAACATGTTTGCACATTACATAAGTTAAACGGGTTCGTGGGCTAACCCATTAACCAATTTAACCCATATAATAAATTATATATGATTTTCTAATATTTGAAAAAAAAATCTTAAAAGGGTTGGCGGGTCAACTCGTTTAACGTGTAGCCAACTTGGACCTGACCTACTTAATAACCGGTTTGATGAGTCGACCCGAACATGACCCAAAGTCTATTTAGACTGTACTCGAACCTGTTAAATTTTGTAACACCCCGAAATATCAGAAGCATACATGTTTGGGTGCTACTAAATTGGTATCACAACACAAATATAAAGAACGGTTATACCTCAACCGTTTAGGAGAAATTTCATAAATTAAAACATTAAGTTTACATCACTTCAGAAACAATGCGGAAAATATAGGCCCATTAAAGAGTTTAAACGGTCCCAAATACATCAGAGTCACTTATGAGTTATGATTATGTCATGCCATGCCAAAACCTCCAACAGTAAGCTATCACTTTAAACCTGAAAATACATGCAAAAAGTGTTAACACAAGGATGGTAAGTTTATAGATTTGTGTAAATAGCAATTCAGTGTAAAAGAAATGTGAGTTAGATAAAAGCTTTTTGACCATTGTGTCGCTCACAATGTCATGAAAAATAGATTTTTCTTTCAAGTAGATGCAGTAAAGTGGACCACAAGGTTTTCGAGTGTGAAATATTCGTTCACATACAAATCAATTTCAGTTTCAGTGACCACTGCTTCACTCACAGTGTCAAGAGAAAATCAATCAAGTTCAGCTTATATAGTAAATCAGCACAGATGGACCATAGCAAATGATTCAGCATACACACACTAACCATATGCTAACACTAAGCTCAACCAACCGAAACTAGACAAACAATATGCCTAATGGCATAGCATAACAAGGGTGCCCGCAAGTGTTAATCCCTAGAAACTCGGTAAAATCCGACATGGTATACGTTCGCGTTAACCTCCCTGGCCAACCGAACGAGGGAGTCTCCCCCAATAGATATATTTATATCATTTGCGCTTCCCGCATGAATTGACGGTTGCTGATAGTGAGCGCAGTGGGCTTCATACATACTTAGGTTATCCGCATACTAGTGTGTAAAAATAAAAGCTCAAATTTTTGGTCCATAAAAACAGTTTTGCATGTTTCTCACCCCCAATGTTTATAAAACAGTTCGTATAAAAATGGGGTTATAAACTCACATATATGTTTCAAACACTTGTGTCCATAATAAAGTAATCTAGTTTGTAACGATAAATCAAGTCATGCGGTTGAACAACCGAACAATTAATTGTAGCAAGGCATAATAAGTTTTCAAGAAAACAAATCATACATTTAAGTAATGCAAATACTGGATTTTAGTAAAACAATCATGTATTCTCCCCCAAAACAGTTATGAAACGAGTACAAATAGGGGGCCATGAACTCACCTCAATATGAAGCAACGCAAAATATCACAACTGACACAACTGGCATCTAGAGCAGAACACAACGGTACCAAGAGGTATAGGCATAACGGTACAGGATCGACACATCCTAATAAGTATATAGCTATCTCAGAATGTATCTCGTAAAGTAAATGAGTTTTCAAAAGACAAAGTGTCTTAGTTTTCGTGGATTACTCGTATCATTGTTTGTAAAAAGTTTAGCATCTTTGCTCGTAAGAAAAGTTCAGTTTTAAAATTTCGTGTGGTGGTAAGAAAGCATAGCCTCAAGAATACTCACGCCAAAAAGGAATAGAAGATCGACACAGTCGAGAAAAGTACGAATGAGAACTTGAGTCGAGAAAGAAATGACAAGCAGAAGCTAGGAAAATAACGACAAAGAAATTCATTGTTACTTGTTATTTTT
This sequence comes from Artemisia argyi, assembly GCA_030686995.1. NCBI lineage: Eukaryota > Viridiplantae > Streptophyta > Magnoliopsida > Asterales > Asteraceae > Artemisia > Artemisia argyi. The sequence goes on from CM060696.1 coordinate 11,389,017, forward strand.
TGTTGAACTTCAAATCTATATTGAGTTTATCTCAAAAACTCTTTATTGCTCTAAAGTGTTGGTGTGTTGTCTTCTTGTATTGCAACAAAAAGTGTTAATTTTATTTCCATAAAGTGTGAATATGAATTCATAAAATTTTGATGGGAACTTGTTTTTCAAATTTATTTTTCATCTCTAAAGAGTATACATTGTAACTAGTATATTACACTTGAAAATCTTAAGGCCATATATAAAACCTCTTTAAATTAATACCTAAGAGAAAAGTTCATTTAGGGACTAAGTTTTTGTTACATACTGAGGGACAAATCCCAACAATTCATTTAGTTTGATCTAATGGTAGAGACTAACCTAAGATTAAACATGGAAACCTAAATTCATGTTTTTTTTTTCTTTGTATTTTTTATTATGCACTATCTTTATTTCTTTCTTTCTTTTTTTTTTCTTTCTTTTTTGTTTGCCTTTTTTTTTTTTTTTTTTTTTTTTTTTTTTTTTTCCAATTAACGTTATTTTTTTTCCTTTTTTCCTTTTTTTTTGTTATTTTTCCCTTTTTTTTCTTTTCTAATTCACGTTGTTTTTTTTTTTTTTTTTTTTTTTTTTAAATTAAGTTTTTCTTTTTTAAATAAATTCTCAATTTTTTTCACTTTATTATGTTTTCTTTCATTTTTTCTGTTTTCACATGTTTATATACGTTTTAAGACGTTTTTTTTCATTTTCAGACGTTTTTATCCGTTTTCATACGTTTTCGTTCATTTTTTTAAGACGTTTTTATCCGTTTTCGGCAATTTTTATACGTTTTCAGACGTTTTTGTCCATTTTCATACGTTTTCATCCGTTTTTATACTCTTTTGTACATTTTCGTCTGTTTTATACGTTTTCGTCCATTTTTGTCTGTTTTCATACGTTTTCGTCTGTTTTTACACGATTTTGTCCGTTTTAATTCGTTTATGAATATCACAATTGATTCTTAATATCACAAGTGATTTTCTATGATATTCAAAATATCATTTGTGATATTAATAATATCAATTGTGATATTCAGAAACGTATGAAAACGAAAGAAAACGTATGAAACGAACAAAAATAGACGAAAACGTAAGAAAGTGAAAAAAACGTGAATTAAAAAAATGTGAAAATCACTTATAATATTATGAATATTACTTTTGATATTCAGAATATCACTTATGATTTTCATGTTACAAAACATTAGTTGAAACTCACTTGTGATATTTAGAATATCACTTATGATTTTCTGAATATCACTTGTGATATTCTGTGATTTTCTGAATATCACGTGTGATATTCTGAATATCACAAGTGATTTTCAACTACTCCCTCCGTCCCTAAATTATTGTCCCCTATTGACTTTTTCGGTCTTTTTTTCTCAACTTTGACTATAAATATTTTTGTTTGTGTTATACAATTTTTTATAAGAATTATACCAAATGAAAATACATTTAAAACTCAATCCGTTCATATATTTTGTATCAAGTATTATGTAATACAAACAAAAATACTTAAGGTCAAAGTTGGAAAGTAAAGACCGAAAAAGTCAATAGGGGACAATAATTTTGGGACGGAGGTAGTAATATTTTGTAACACGAAAATCACAAGTGATAATCTGAATATCACAAGTGATAATATGAATATCACAAGTGATATTCAGAAAATTACAAGTGATATTCATGTTACAAAATGTTAGTTGAAAATCACTTGTGATATTTAGAATATCACTTGTGATTTTCACGTTACAAAATATTAGTTGAAAATCACTTGTGAATTCGGAATATCACTTGTGACATTCTGAATATCACAAGTGATTTTCATGTTACAAAACATTAGTTGAAAATCACCTGTGATATTCAGAATAACACTTTTGATATTCTGAGTATAAAGGAATATTACTTTTGATATTCAGAAGCGTATGAAAACGTCTGAAAATGGCCGAAAACATTTAAAAATGGACGAAAACATATGAAAATGGACGAAAACGTAAGAAAACGGACGAATATGTATGAAAACGTTTGAAAACGGACAAAGATTTTTAAAAACAGACGAAAACGTAAAAAAATGGACGAAAATGTATAAAAACGGACGAAAACGTCTAAAAACAGACGAAAACGTAAAAAAAGAGACAAAAATGTATATAAACATGTGAAAACAGACAAAAACGTAATAAAGTGAAAAAATCGTGAATTTATTTAAAAAAAAGAAAGAAAAAAACGTTAATTGAAAAAAAAAGAGAAAAAAGAAAAAAAAAGAAAAAAAAAGAAAGAAAGTGAATAATAAAAAAGACAAAGAAAAAAGGATAAAAAGACATTCACTTAGTTTTCCATATTTAATCTTAGGTTAATTTCCACCATTAGATCAAATTAGATGAATGGGGGAGTTACCCCTAAGTATGCAACAAAAACTTGGTTATTAAAATAACTCACCTCTACCTCTAAAGTTGAGTAACTCAATTAGATATCGAAGTGAGCTGGATATCGTTTTACCTTAATTCAAATATTACCCATATAGTCCAAACGAGTGTTGGTACCCGCACGTTGCTGCGGAATTTTTTTTGTAGCCGTTAGCTACTTAACGTAAAGTTAGTTACCTAGGACTGACTTTGCAATTGATGTATAACATGAATGACCATTTATGTAAATTATGTGATGATTAAATTTGCAATGAACCGTTGAGATGAAAGACAAAGTGCGTACAATTTTTTTTTATAATGTTAAAGTAACGGTCGTTAGTTAATGACCGTTATATAACTAACGACCGTTAGTATTGTAAAAAAAAATAAAAATGAAAAAGTTACTGTGCAAACCACTGTAATTTGCAATTTGTAACCGGTTACAACCGGCTACAAGTGTACGCCCGAATAAATAATTACGGAGTATTATTTTAAAACAAGATTAAAAGACTTTGACCTAACCAAAGTCAAGAAAACTTTACCGAATACATTTTTCCCTCCCCACCACTGATTAAATTCCCGCCATATCAATCTCAACAACAATCTAATCGATCCAAAAAAAAGAAACCAAGCTGATCTTATACAAGATCACTTCCAAAAACGAAAAAGGCGGGGGTTTTAAATCCTTATTTTTGTGAAGATATGTGGCTGAAGAAGAAGCTTTTGATACGGAGTTGATTGTGCTTGATGAAATGCCCGAACACCATGTGTTTGATGAAATGCCTGAGAGGAAAGCGTAAGTTGCCAGTTTCGTTGGATAAGAAAGTGACGGAAGCATCATGTGTTTAAAGAGACTATTAATCGTGCGAGGGAAAAGGAAAGGAGGCTGACCCGACCCGAAACCGATTAACTGGAAAACCAAAACCGAGTCCCGACCCGACTAGTCCCAACAGTCCCCGTTCGGTCGGTCGGTTTGGTCGGTTTAGTAGTTATATTGGTTTGTTTTTTCGGTTTTTGTCCCTTCCCGACAGTCCCGAAAACCGATCAGCTGAAAAACCAAAACCGAGTCCCGACGACCTGAGTAGCCCGGTTTCGGGACGGTTTTTTTTATGCACAAATTTTTAAACCAAGATTAGAATCATTCCATTGTAATGGAAAGATGACGTTTCTTTACAAACCCTCAAACAAGCATCATTTCTTCAAGTCATTGTGTATGTAGCACAAACTTGTTGAAGCGCGCTATGTTTACATTGCAAAAAAAAAAAAAAAAAAAAAAAAAAAAAAAAAAAAAAAAAAAAATAATATGTTAGTTCTTTTACTTGCGTATTAGTATTTTGCTAGCTAGGGGAAAATTAACTAGTATGCTGTAAGCTAGAGAGGTATGCCCTTTCCACATTATCGGGATCTTTGTAGCATATTTGGAAAAAAAGTGGAAAAGATATTCGTTTCCGATCGAGATGGATAAAGGACAAGAAGAGCATGGTGTGATTGTACACGAGGTAATGGAGAAGGATTAAAAGATATACATGCCAATCAACCACTCAATATATCTTGACGATGATCATATTTTATTAATTTTGATATGATAAATATGCACCACTAACTTCACTGATTGTGGCTTCAACAACTTGGCTATGTACAGGTATGTTTCTTGGATTAACTCTATTGCTTTTTGTTGCTATATTTTCAAGTTTAGCTGATAAAAATTTGAAGGCTCGTGCTGTCACCTTGTTGAATGATAGCATTGCTTGAACAATATGTAAAATGCTTACAAACAAGTGGCGTGACCATCTCAATGAAAACCAAAATAATAGGATTATTGTGTTGGTAATGTAGGAAGTTTATAAGTACAAAATGTTTATGAGAAATGACAAAAACAAGACACAGTACAATAATTTGATTACATGATACAAACGTATGTGAAAACAGCTGAAAATATTATTGGAAATGGACCCTTGGACTATAAGTTGCTTTGCGCATACTGATACCGTGCTTAGACCTTCAAGTTTAGCCATATATGCTTCACCAAAGTAGAATCTTCGTGTTCCTACTGCCACTTAAAACAAAAGGTTAATTAGAATTTGTAGATACGTCATCCCTATCAATATCATAGATTAGGAGATAAAGTCAAAGTAGTGCGATTATAACAGTAAATCAAGAACTCACATGTAATGGACGAACTGAAATTTATATCCACTGGTTGATGGTCATCGAAGTGTGATCTGATATTAAGTGCTCGATCTCAGTTATGAATACGCTTGGCATGCCTGTCACAACCAGGTTTTCTAATTGCTTCTTTTGCAATAATGTGGTTGGAATGTTATGTAACTTTGCACAACATCTGATATCTACATGTTTGAGGCTTACCATTGACCCTTCTTCAACATACCAGGTTTCCAACTCTTTCAGCATCCACAATTTCAATTCCCTTAGCTTACTAAACCCTCCCTTGCGGCACACCATTTCTTTCCCAATGTAGGACTCTCCCAAGAGCCGGAGCACTGTTAGGCACGGAAGTTGACCCAATGTTTCCATAGGGTCCTGCTTTAGCAGTGAGATTGACAATGTCAAAACCTTCAGTGTTGGTGGGAAATCATTTTGATTAGGCAGCTTCTCTAAATTCCCCAATAAATTCAGTTGTGAAAGCTGCGTGAGTTTCAACATTGACGTGAGCATGAGTTTCGAAGGGCGGCCCAATTCATCCTTAGATCGCAACCTTAAAGACCGTAAATCCTTTAAGTTGGCAATCCAATCCATCATATCTTTCTGGTTGGAGCTCAGGTGGAATGTAATTCCCAATTCTCTAAGATCATGCAACTTCTCTAGACCGTCTTTTATGGGGACTTTCTCGTTTACAAATAATCCCCACAGTGTCAAGAGCCTCAAGGAAGAGTGTGGTTCTATCTTAAGGGTCATTTCGTTAAGATTGAGATGGCGAAGTTTGTTTAACCTACAAATGGAACCTGGCAGCTCATCTATGCATGTATGTTTCATGTCTAAGGTTTCCAAGTGAGTCAATTCACCGACTGATGGAGGAAGACTATCCAAATATGTCGATCTCAGACCTAAGTATCTCAAATTGCATAAATTACCAAGATTTTCAGGCAAGATTGGTTTATATACGCCCTCTAAGTCAAGAACTCGCAATAACCCAATACCACTATTGATAATATTTCCCAAAAAACTTCCAATTTGGTTAGCCTGCCTATAGCCTGTTTTTTTATGGTTAAATGACATGTAAGATCGCAGGTGGACAGGATTTAATGGATAACTCTTAGGCTGTGATTTCTTAGGGGAAAACGAATTGGGCGTTTCAATTTCAAACGAAGTTAAGTACCTTGACAAAGGAGGGTAAGCAGCATTTTCCTTTTTAGTGGCTTCCCTCTTGTTGTTTCCTTGTTCGTTGTTTGGACTTTCATATTCAACCATCCTACGGACATTTAAAGAACCTACTTCCTCAAAGTTAATAAGTTTACAATAGGTGTAAAAAAGATTGGTTTTTTGGGCTTTCGGAAACAAAAAATCATGCACAACTCCAAGTACACGACATCTTCTTGGGCTATTGTCAGACCTTAGTTTTGATATTTGAAACATGTTTCGGTTGACTAATTCTTGAAAATACGTTTCTGCGGTATCGTCTGGAAATGATTTGGTGGAAGTATGTTTTACAAAGCCTTCAGCAAGCCACAAACGCAGTAACCTTCTTACTGGAATGTCAAAATGTTTAGGGAAAAGCACTGAATAAAGCAGGCATACCTTCAAGTGGTCACTCAAATCTCTATAGCAAAGAGACAATACATTCATACGGTTTTCCTCAGAATGGAAGACTTGAGACCAGCTACTTGGATCCTTCAGTTTTAAAAGACCTGCAAGTAGGACAATATTCAGGGGTAGACCCTCACATCTCCGCAAAATTGCATGCTTTAATTTTTCTGGAACCAGAGCCCAACTTTGTTCTGTACCAACGTTCTTTTTAAACATTTCCCAGCTGTCATCTTCACTTAGGGGCATCATACGATGCAAATATAAGCTGACCTCAGTAGTTTCCATTGTTTGTGAAGAGGTCAAGACCAGCTTACTTCCATTCTTTACGTCAGGGAAGATGTCTTTTAAGTCATCCCAGATATTGCAAGTACTTACACCATCTAAGATGACCAAGTACCTCTTATTCTTGAGGAATGTTGAAAGCTTGAACTTCAATGCTTTCTCATCGTCCATATTCATGGATTTATCCGTCATACTACCCGTTGCTTTCAACAATTTCAGTAGGGCATCTTTTGTGAAATGGTCCTCCAACTTCGAAACCCAAGCACGGAACTGAAAATGCCGCTTGATGTCTCTACTTTTGTAGATTGTGCGAGCAAGTGTTGTTTTGCCTATGCCCCCTATACCAACAATTGAAACGACATGTTGACTGCTGTCTGTGACCAAGTGTTTCACCAGAGTGTTGACGTCTTCTTTCAGTCCAAAGATGCCCAATTCTTCTTCTTTATAGGAAATTCTTGACATTTGTTTTGTTTGTCGAAAGCATTCTTTTATGCCAACAATTTGCATCGCGTCTTCATTGCATGAGTAGCAGAAACTCAGTTCCTCCAAATGGTTTGTTGATTGACCTTCTATGATAACAGTCACACCGTAATATTCATGGTTTCTGAGCTTCATTAGTTGGGTAATGATTTTCTGTATATCCTGGTGGATATGGCGGCAAGAGTTCAAGTTGTTGAAGAAGAAAATATGATTCGTCAACAACCCAAATACCTTCCTTCGACGGACAGCATTAAGAGTGAACTTCTCGATCCCATCCTCGACCATGTAAACAGAATCGAGACACTCTTCTGCTTGTTGGTTGATCTCTTTTATCGATATCATCAGATCACTCATTGAGTTAAGTGACTTTATAATCTCCTGCACTTCATAGACTATGACTTTGTTTTGTGTTAGTAATTGCCCTTCAAGCATGTCGGTTAGTTTCTGTAACACCACAGATGTTACTGCCTCTATTGCCATTGGGTTATGGATAAGAACTCTCTTTCTATACTCACACAATATGATTGTAAGTTATTGAGTTTGATGATACCAAGAGAGGGTCCTTGATACTTTTATACATGTTTCTGTCTTTAACTTTTAGCAATGACCCCTTGTTTAATGGGTTCATAACTTTTCAGTTAATGAAGTTACATGTAAGTTTCTGTTTCTTAATACTTAGTTCTAAGAAATCCAAAGGGACTAAATGAGGAAATTTACATGAAACTTATTTAGTTGGAGATTTTGTGTGTGTGTGTAATTTCATTTAAGTTTCTAGGAAACTGATTGCATATCCGCAGTTATACTTTTCAGACAATGTGTTACGAGTACATGAAGAAATAACGGTATTGCCAGTTTAGGAAGTTACCAAGAGACTATTTGGTAGAAGTTAGCTTGAAATTTTAAGGAAGTTACTAAGAGACTATTTGGTAGAAGTTAGCTTGAAGTTTTCAGGAAGTTACTAAGAGACTATTTGGTAGAAGTTAGGATGAAGTTTTCAGGAAGTTGCCAGGAGACTTTCTGATCTGTACTCTAAAAAGTTATAAAGATTTTGGGTTCTGAATAAAATCCCAAAAGTCATGGAATTAATTTCTAAATATTTTTGTTTTTCCATATCTTTAAGAGAAAAGTAACACTCTTCGAATAGCAATATCTAAAGAAAACTAACAGTTGCTTAAGCTGACATCAGAAAACAATTAGTATTAAAACTTTTATGCGGTCACATTAATAATTGGATATTAGAAAACTGTTAATTAGATAATACTACTGAGACCATTATTGGTGGGACATAAGAAGACCAAACCAACAGAAGACCACTGTTAAGTCAACAGTCAACAGAAGACCATTATTGAAAGACTTGTGAGTCAACTGGAAGACTAACACTCTTTTCCTTCCTAGCCTTGTGTATTTGCTGGGAAAATAAGGTGGCCTGGTCGTTTCCACATTGTTTCTGGAAATTTTCCCAGAAATTGGGAATGAATTTTGCTTTATTTCAGGCCAGGATATTACTTACAAAAGGACTCGTTTCATGTTTATTATTCGGAATAGGACTGGTGACACAACTAGCAAAAATCACATTTCAGAATCTCTGATCCTAATACCTTGTTTACGTGCATTGTGGTTGAGCATTTTAGGAACCTGGTTTGAAGATGACTTCAATCGGTAAATTTTAACACTTGTTAGTTAACATTCTGCTTTTGTATTATATTATTATATATTCTTACCATATAACTTACCAGCTACGAAAATTACGTGTACCCGCCCTAAATCTGTATAAGCTTATGCGGGTCGGGTTGAACTTTTTAAAAAAACATTATTATTCGGGTTACTTGGGTAATCCCGATTAACACGAACTCTTATTAGAGTCGGGTTTTGGGTGAGGGTTTTACCCTTATTTGGGTTAAACCTGCATAAGATATATATATATATATATATATATATATATATATATATATATATATATATATATATATATATATATATATATATATATATAGTCGGATTTTTTTGAAATGCAGTCACTTCTCTTGATTTTATGTTATAATAGGGCTTATTTGGGTTGACCCGGACCCGATTAATCCATAATCAAATAACCTGAACCGTTGTTAGAGTCGGCACGAGTAAGGTTTTTTTTCAACAAAATCCGATTAACCCGAACAAAATAAGCATTGTCGAGGTCGGGTTAAACCCCTATCTATAACAATTTCAAGTAGTGCCAAATCAACATTATTATAAAACACTACATCCATGAATAGACCTCGTTCAGTTGTCCATGGAGTATAGTTACTAAAATAACCGTGTACTTTTAGCTATTTACAACTTTTTATATAACAAACTTTATTTATTAAATATCTAACAAATATTTAGCGGTTTCCTTATAAAAAAATATACTGTTGAAAAGGCCTTTAAATTGCGATCAGAATGAGCCCAATTTTGTAATGCTTTTGACTTACGTGCGATTTTATAAAAAATGTTGAACTTTGATATATAATTTTTTCAAAGGAAAAAGTTTCAAAACAAACCCTTAATCAATCTAATAACTTTAAAAATCACCCTAAAGTTTGATGTTGCAGCTGTGCTGACTATATTATTGTTGTAACTTGTTTTTAGCTATAGGTTTGCTTGCACTTAGTGGAGATCACAGAAAGTTATTTGAGATTATACCAGATCATGTAAAGAATACATGGAACGAGTGGGCGCTGGAGGGACTAATATTGATTAGCGTTGCTTCGCAAATTGTCTTATTTTTACTAGGCAACCTTAGGAAACATAATCCAAGAACGCGAATCAGAATCACTCTCTGGTGTGCCTACTTACTGGCAAATGCAGTGGCATCAGCAGCTCTTGGTGTCATTATAAAAAATGCCTTAGATGTATACAGCAATTCACATCCAAATTCACAACACAAAAAACTCACCAGCGAGCTCATGTCTTTTTGGGCACCATTTCTCCTTCTTCACCTCGGTGGTCCAGACACCATTACCGCATATTCTTTAGAAGACAACGAACTATGGTTAAGACACTTGGCAGAGCTCGGTTTTCAATCCGGAGTAGCTGTCTATATCCTCCTGTTGTCTTTGCCAGGATTTTCTGATCACCTCCCATTACTAAGCATCTCAATTTACCTAGCAGGTTTCATCAAGTGTTTCGAACGTGTTCAGGCTCTTAGGTTAGCCAATACTGAGAATCTCCGAGAATCAATGCTTGGTTCTCCTGATCCTGGTCCCAATTATCCTAAATTCATGGAGGAGTTCCAGTTGAGAAAGTCACAGGGGTTCAGTGTGAGAGTTGAGGAGGTCCCTGAGACCTCGCTCCCTGTAATTCATCATGCAGATCCTGCCGGTCGGGGTAAGGTGATATCTGAAGCTTATGATCTATTTCAAATATTCAAACGGATTTTTGTAGACCTCATCCTCACATTTGAAGATAGAGATAATAGCCAAGCCTACTTCCACCATCTTGAATATGGCGAGGCTTTCACTACTATTGAAATTGAACTTGGATTTGCATATGACATGCTTTACACCAAGGCATATGTGGTTTATACCTTTATTGGGGCATTTCTTCGCCTAACTAGTGTTCTCCTCGTTCTTATGGTACTAGTGGGCTTCTGTTTTCTATGTGATACGAATAATTACAGAGGCATTGATATTGTCATTACATACATATTAATTTCCACAGCATTAATGATGGAAATCTTTGCGGTTGTCACCTTGCTTCGCTCTGATTGGACCGATCACTGGTTAAGCCAACACAACTACACTCGCAACATGCTGATATTCCCGTTCTTGAAGAAACAGACCAAACGAAGATGGTCTGGTTCCATTGCACAGTTTGATCTAATAAGTGTTGCCCTCGAGGAGAAGCCAGCTAGTTTGTTGCATATACAGAAATTCTTTGGTATAGATAAGTATCGTGTGATGCACCGTTACCGGACTTATAGCAATGTTTCTGACAACCTCAAATCACTAATTTACAAGCAATTTCTTGATTTCATGAAGGACAATTCCGATCCCATAGCATTATGTAGTCACAAAGGTAGTTTTTCGCTCAGAGAGAACAAGTGTAACGATCTTCTATGGAGCATTAGTAAAGTGGAATTTGATCAAAGCATTCTTATATGGCACATTGCTACCACTCTCTGCTATTACTCAGATCTTGAATCCGATAAAGACCACACTGACATCAATGTCTGTCGCGTGGAAAGCAAGCACTTATCCGAATATCTGTTACATCTGCTTGTGGCATACCCTGTAATGTTGCCTATTGGTATTGGCATGATCAGATATCGTGATACTTGTGCTGATGCCATGCGTTTCTTCAAAGATAAAGGTCCTATCAATGGAAAGGAGGAAGCCTGCCAAAAGTTGCTTCAAGTTGACTGTACAGAAGTGTTGCCCCATGAAGTGAAGGGAGATCGATCCAAATCTGCACTATTTGACGGTTGCAGACTCGCGTCAAGTTTGAAAAAGATGAAAAGGGAAGACATGTGGAAAATCACGAGTCAAGTATTGATCGAGATGTTAGCTTATGCTGCTACCCACTGCAGAGGGTTTCAACATGAGCAGCAGCTTCGGAAAGGGGGCGAGTTTATGACTCATGTTTGGCTTCTGATGGCACATTTGGGTATCACTGAGCAATTCCAGGTATATCAAGGCCATGCAAGAGCTAGGTTAAATGTATCATAATAAGCACGACTACTCTTAGGCTACATTCTTTATTGTTGCTGCATGTAAATATAAATTAATTTTGTAGAAAAGCATAACACTTACATGTTAGTCGACTAGTATTTGGTGTTAGCATTGTTTGTGATGGGCCAAAGCCCATTTGATCATTTAGCATTATTTATATTGTAATAAACGTATTATTCCGTTATGAGAATTACGCACAAGCTTTTCTTGCTAGTCATCTATGTGGCACCAATGACTCGGACATCCGGGAAATGAAGTGCTACGTTCTTTACTTTCTAATAAGGCTAACTTATGTAATAAGGCAAGCATGTGAGGCTTCTATTAGTTAATTTTGCTTTTAATATTATGCATCTTATTCTTTTGGACTATTATTCTCATTACTTGTGGATATACCCTTTGCGTAACAAATATGCCACTTTTCTAACTTTGTTCAATTTCGTTCTCTTGTAAGAACTCAATTTAATAAAGAAATCAAAGCAAAGTTATGTAAATTGATTAATTTAGGCTACCCCCAATAGTCTCGGTTGAGACCCGGTTGCCTAAAGGTTGCATCAGATTGCCTTGTTGTGGGGTGAGGGTCGAGGTCGAAGCTATAAGGGTTGAGAAGCCAACCGATTAGGACAACGGTCATCAAAGCACACTTGTGTTGTGTGTGTTTTAATTAATTAAAAGGTTATTTTTGTGGGATATATTTTTTGTAGTGTAGGTTGACTGCCTGTGCCTAAAAGGTCGGTTGTAGGTCTTATGAGAAAGAAAGCTGATGTGAAGAGTTGTTGAAGGTTGTTATTGGGGGTAGCCTTACAACCGTTGAATATTGAATTACAATGCAGTAGAAATAATTAATAATACATATAAAAGAGAGGGGGTGTTTTTTTTACTCTTAGCTAAGGGATAAGGACCCACTAAACATAATTAAGTATTTTTTTTTGTAGTGGGGCCTACTCATTTCCACTAATTCATCTATATATGGATGGTGTATAATATGAGCTCCTCCCCATTAAGAGGAAGTAATATACATGGGGCCTACTCATTTCCTTAGCTAAGAGGAAAAAGAAACGCCTCCAAGAGACCGTAAATTGACACTTGAAGGACCAGGTGAGAAGATTGTTGCAATGGACACACAATAACCGGAAGTGGAATGTTGAGTAATAAGACAATCAACCCACCACATACCATCACAGTTGGCAATCAAGGGTGATGTAGAAGAAGAGTATAAGTGAAGACCATAATCCAAAGTACCAAAACCTACCATAAAATTCGCTTAACAGTCGAGAAAGGCGGCTCTGATGATCATGCATAAATAGACCCACGTAAAGGTAAGATAATAAAGAGCACCCGCAATGCTACAATTTAAAGTTGGGTCACACACAAGATCACCATGAGCCGTCAATTTTGAAAAAGGACTAACTTAGATGAAAAAAAGGGAAGTTAGGACCAATATTTTGAAACCCGGTTCTACCCGTCTGAGTTAACCGGTTGAACCGGTTCCTACCAAAAAAAGAGATCATATTAAAGTGGTCATAAAAATGGTTGAACCAGTTTGGCCCGTCGGGTTTTAAATGACCCGGGTCAGCCCGGTTCTCGAAACCCAATTGGGTTGGTTTTTTTTAATAGAAAACTAGGTTGACATTGTGAGCCGACTAATCCCATGGCAACTGCCTTTTTTGGATAGTCCGGAGTCGGCCAGGTGAACCTCCGTGGCCACGGGGATTAATTTTTGAACCCTTGTGGGTTACATAGTCATCTAACCAACAGTAAACACCACTTGTTGACTTTTTTGGTTTGTGAGAGTTCTTGGGGGGTGTTTAGCTAAGCTTATATGATAGCTTATATAAAAAGGGGTTTTGATAAGCCCAAACTTTGTAGCTTATTTGAGGAGGGTGGACTTATATAAGGGTATTATATAAAAAGACATTTATACCCTCATTTAATATTTATACCTAATTAATGTTGATGTATTTTTATTTTTTTTATTTTTTTGTCATTCTCAAGCTAAGCCAAACACTTCACAAAGGCTTACGAGCTCATGCTATATAAGCCATAAGCCGCTTATATAACATAAGCATAAGCCTAATTTATAAGCTTAGCCAAACACCTCCTAAGAAAGTTACTTGTTATGGAGCATAAAGTTTTTATCGATATAAGTTTTACTTGTTTGTTTGACTTTCAAAAGTCAATTTTTGACTATGATACATCTCTAGTGGTGGAAAACTTTTTTTGGAAAATGTTATGATGAATTTTTGTTTGTAAACTGTCGAGATACTGATGCCTCACTTAGAATCAAGCCCATGTTTTGCAACTAAGTTGATATCTTGAAATACAATGACCAGCTCTTATTTATCAATGTGCTTATGCGGTTTAAGTAGTTTTTGAGCTTTAACTATGAACATGATACACGCAGACATATATTCTGAACCATAAAGCCATGTTAACTGTTTGATCTTTACTTGCTGGTCCTAAGGCTATTTGTTTTAGAGTCATTTGGGATTTTGTGAACTATATGTGTGGGCGTTGTTTTCATTCATCTTTCTCGTTCGGTTTTAAGTGTGTGACACTAAATATTTTGGTGCATCTTGGTTTAATCCTCTTGTACTAACAGTTGGCTACTTATTGTTAAAGAATTAAATGGCTCCAAAACAGAAACCAACGGGAAAAGAGAAGATAAAACAAAGGCGAAGTAAGAAAAAAAGAAAAGGCGACACATTCTTCAAAAGGTCCATATCCTCATCCTCCACTGAATCTCATTATGATGGGCCAAGGGAAGAAATAATGGATGATGCGCTAAAAATACGCCCACAAAATTCATGATCCACAAAAAAGCAAAAGGCCGCCACTTATTCCAAACGTAAGAGTGCAGATGATATGTACAGCCTTCTGGCATCGTTCATGGGAGAAATGACATCGTTCATGGGAGAAATGAGGTCGAAGATGTATGAGTTATCAAGAAACCAGGGAGAGATCTTAGCATTTGTTAGAGCCCATCGAAGGGACGGGTCAGGTCCATCATATTCAGCCCCACAGACACACATAGACCCACTGGCCACCACGATACCACCCACTGTTACTTTCTCCACTCCAAAGTTTGTTACACAACCACCCCCTGACCATGATCTTTCTGTTGGCTCAGCTGAATCTAATGAGACCTCAGAAGATGAGAGCAGCTCAGCTGCGATTGTCTCTGTCGGAGGAGATGATGGTGATGCTAGTGCATATGGTGATGGTGATGATGATTATGATGGCTCTGAAATTGTCACTATGGAGCCAGAAGGTGTTCGTGAGACTATTGGACACACTGATAGGAGTGTCGGTACTGACGTAGCAGTCTTGTATATAGACACTGGTTCCGACCCCCCTGCTCAACAGTGACACCCTAGCACATCATGCCAGACACGGATGCTTTTGGAGGCTTGAGTTCATGAAAGCCTTATTTCTAGCCTTGATTTCTTATTTCGGTATTGTGATACCTTATTTCTTTTGGGATTTTGGATTCTTTGGGATCACTTATAACTTATTATATATGCATATTTGTGTTTTGTTTATTTGGTGTTTGATTTTTGATAGGTATCTATTATTTTTGGACTATGGCAGTCAGTTCAGCACACCTATTAGCACACTTATTACGCTTATTATACTTATGAGATATCTCGCTCACCATTCTCAATCTTTCATCCGGAGGGGAGTCCACTTGTTCTGACCATTTTATCATATTCTATTATGCGTTGATGCCTACATTCGACCCATTTTCTAACTCTAAGTGTTGGATTCCTCGGAATTCCACATCAAAGAGTTAGATAAAATGGGTCGATGGTTTTCATCATGTCTCATCCCATATATATTGGGCATTGAGGACAATGCTCATTTCTAAGTGTAGGATTGGGCACGTTATACTAGGGGCATCCACAGTCACGTTATGTGGCAAATGCATAATAGGTCCTTTATACAGTGCAATACATTGTAGGTGTTGCCTCATCATCATACATTTAATAACCGCGTGTTTTTGCACAACCGACGCTTATATAGTATAGTGGGCCATAACTATTTTGTTTTTTCGAAACACAATTAATTACATTATTTTGAATATTTGAATATAGATATGACATGCATTGTTGCTATTAACTAGATAGTGTATTGTTATCTTTTCTAAGAGCATAAAAAAAAAACACCTTTAATCGTAACTTAACCTTAACTCACTTTAACTCAACTTTTCAAATATTTTCAAATTCCACCCTAAACTAAAACTAATACTTCGTTTATTAAAAACCATAAAATTCATTCTTAAAATATATTACAATACGCACTAAAAAAAAGTTAAAACCAAAAAAAAATACATTAGGAAAAAAAAGTACACAATAAAAAAAACACACATTACGGAAAAAAAAATTACGAAATTAAAAAAAAAATACAACATAACACACTTATTCATTCTTTAAGAGGAGGCAAACCATATTTCTTGATGATTCGGTCCTTTTCCATATTGATCAATGCCACATAATGTGGATCTTTGACTTTCATATCGAGCAACAAAAACTCAAACTCCTTCAACCTCATTTGGGTGGCTTGGTTTTCTGCGGTCGCCTAATACGCCCTGGCCACATCGTCAAGTTTTGCCCGACACTCTTGGTGCATAGCCTCCCCGAATTGGACCGACGAAACAGACCCTCCGGTACTCGTGCCCCCGGTGCTTGTCGTTGTCTCAGATTTTTGTTTCTTTGAAGCCCGCTTTTTCCCATCGGACGTGCTTTTGCATCATGTCCAAACAACGCCTCGTTTTTTTTGCTTGGGACATCACCGGTTAAATCAATCAGATCCGGCGAGTCCCATTTTTATGAGCGCGCAAAACATCCCAAGCCGCCTCATTATTAAACGGGGCCAATTTGTGCTCTGCACGATACATTTCTTTCGCCCGTGTGAGGATATCCATATCATTTTCCCCATTTTTTTGATCGCGTTGAGCACGTTTGAAACACGTGTTGAACTTTGCGCAATCACAGTTCAACGTTCTCCACTTCCCTTGTATCATATCTTTGCCGCGGTTCTAAAAATTGTTTTTATTGAACTCATTTTGAACCCGTTGCCAAAACGTATCTTTCGAAGAAAGACCGACTAATGAATCCTCGCTAGCGGACACATAACACTTTGCAAGTAATTTTTCTTCACTTGCTTGCCAACGTGTAATGATGCCTTCTTCGTTATCTTCATCATCATTGATTGGTTCTTTGTTTTTTTTGCTTTTTCATTTACCACCACTTCTGTATTTCTTTGGTGGAGATGTAGGTGTTTCGGGAACTTCGTTTGTTTCCGTTTGGGAATGTTGGGATTGTTGAGTGAATTGGAGATTTTGGAAATCTGTATTTAGGGAATGTTGGCTTTCTTGCCAATACCTTAATGCTTGATGTTGTTGGAAAAGTTCTTAACTCGACATACCGAATTGGTTTGGGTTATCTCAATTCGGATTTGACGATGAACCCGCGTATGGGTTATTCCACCCACCTAGGAGGTTCGTTAACGAGTCGTCGTCATTGTTGTTGCCTTGTGACATTTTTTTTTGCTATTAGAAGTGTAGTAGAGAATATAATGAGTAGTGAAAGTGTGAAAAAAAAGAGGTGTGTTAAATGGGTATTTATATTGGTTGGAAAAAGATTTTGATTTTTTTTTTTTTTTTTTTTTTTTTTTTTAGCAAATACCCGTTAGTTAACGTTGGGGGGGGGGGGGGGGGGGGTGAAATGTAAATTATTTTTTTTTTTATTGTAACGGCTAGTATCTTTTGAGGGGGTGTGTTTGATTTTTTTTTTTAATTATTTATTTTTTTCCCAAGTTGCATGTTAACGCTGGGTTACAGAAGGCTTAACAGGGCTCGTTAACGCCTCTTTAAGGACCATGCAATGTTAACGCGAGGTTAACGCCGGGTTAAAACACCTTGCAAGCTCCACGTTACGATTGTGCATACTCTAAAGATATCATAATGTAACGTATGGTTAAGTTTTTGGTTAATGTAATATACTAGATTTTAAATTTATGCAATACTCGACAATCTATAATATGAACTACATATGTCGCCTATTAAAAATAGATTTTTCTCGTCACATTTTGTAAAAATTAATGCATTTTTACATTGTTGTATGTTTTTACACTAGGTAAATGTTTTATATTTTTTTTATAAAATGATTTTATTGGTTTTTATCAAAATTTAGTTATTAACAAAAGTTTAATAATGTGGGAATCTATTGAAATGTGGTAAGTTTAATATGAAGTTAATATTTTGATGTGACGATAACGTGTAAGCGTATTGAACCATGTATTGCACTATGCATTGGAGATGCACTTAGCCAGTTTCTTGTCCTTATTGGTGTATGTGTGCTTTATGGGACTTAGTTACCCCATATGGCATGTTTACATTACCCGTTAACCTCGTTTTCTATTATTAGGGATGCATGATTGTTATGATATTATTCATACGAGGCACGATCTACATGTCATAGCGAAATACCCCGCTATGTAGTTTTATTTCCGGGAGATCGATTTCCCAGCCTTTAGCTTTGTGGGTCGGTTATGCTTGTATAGGTTTTAGCCATTGGGCTAAAACTCCTATACGCTATCAAGTCCCCCGCTCTATTAGTATATTATATTTGTATAATATGGTGATAATTATGTTGTCCCTCAAATGTCTTCCCTATAACAATTGATAAGATGTTTTTACATGCTTTGCAGGGTCTTTAATGCTTGTTCTGAAAATGTGAGGCAATCATTCAAATAGTCGTGAGCATTTAATGATGAGGAGGCCCACTAGCCATTTATAGTACACTACTACAAAAACTGGCTAATGCAACGAAAATTTGAAACCGCAGATTTCCGTTGCAAATTTGCAACCGTAATGCAACGAATTACCAACTGAATAGCAACGACAAAGAAATTGTTGCAAATCCGTTGCAAAATCTAAAATAATTACTTTTACTTTTATTTTTATTTTTTCCGTTGCAAATCTATTGCAAATTATAAAAATTTGTAACGAAAAAGCAACCGAAGAGGGAATTTAATTACAAAAAACAAATCATTTGTTTCAATTGCAATTTGGTTGCAAATTTTCATAATTTGCAACGGAACAGCAACCGAAGACAAAATTAAAATCTAAAAAAAAATATCATTTGTTTTCCTTTGCAATTCGGTTGCAAATTTTCAAATTTTGCAACAGAAGACAAAAATTAAATCAAAAAAAAATTATCATTTATTTTCTTGTTGCAATTCCGTTGCAAAAATCTGAATTTGAGCGGAATAGCACCGAAAGACGTTATGTTTGGAAGATCACCACATCTCCCTCCTGCTTAATGATGGTAGTATTCTTTCGTATTTGTAGTTCAACCGGATAATATCCTTTTAGACCTTATGTTGATGTCGAACTTGTAATTCGAATGTTAAATTCATATGTGGATTCAAAAATTTCAGGAATGCATTATGATTTTTGGATAATTTTGTTGCTAATGATTGCTGGGAAACCGATGGGGATTACTGATGTACCTCGGTAGAATATGTTGGAAAGCCGTTGGTAATATGAGTTGGTATTCCATCAGTAATGTGTATCGGTAGTTTTTGTTGGTGTATAATAACGAAAAACTCCGTTGGCGATATTTGAAATCTATTGGTATAATTACCGACGGAAATTATTCGTTGCAAAACGTTGATGCAAAAAATATTCGTTGCAAGATTATGGGGAAAGGTCTTCGTTGCAAAAAAAAGTATGTAGTTCTAACGAATTATCTTTTGTTGCAAAACGGTTGCAAAAAGTTTTCTGCCTGTTGCAATTCGATTGCAAATTAAATTTGCATTGAGCCTTTTTCCAATAGTCGAAATCCGTTGCATTTCCGTTGCAAACCGCCTTTTGCAACGGATTTGCATCGTATTTAGACGGTTGCATTAGGCCAGTTTTGTTGTAGTGCATCGGCTCTAAAGCTATAATTATTGGTGCAACCGGTTCATAAAGTCTTTCATCCCACAAATGCGTCTCCGGCAAGTGTATGCTTGTCAAGATGGTAAAAAAGCAGTCCCTATTTCTGTAACGGTTGTATGCGTCCGTTTCACGTGTATCGTCAAAAAAGGAATTAAAGTATTGACATGCGATAATGAAGGCTCTGTCACCACTTGGACAACAAATGTGGTCTACAAGGAAGTCCTTTAACATTTATAATTATTCTTTGTTACGACGTCTAAATTAACAAGAATACTTATTTTCTTTCAACTTTTTTTTAACCAGTAAAGTATTTCTTTATAAAATAATTGTGGATGATTTTTCCCCTATAATAACTTTCTTTGGTTTCATAATACATGCGCTTTAGTGGGCGTTTTGATTTTTTGAACAACCGTTTGGTTGTTTTGGATAGTTGCACATGTTTGATTGGATACTAAAAATATGTTATTTGGTTGCTTTTGGATAGTTGAACAAGCACTTTGGTGTTTTTTTGGATACTAACACATGTTCTTTAGTTGTCTTGGCATTCGTTATTACTAAAATTTATTATAAACTTACATTTTGTAGGTTATGCCTCTCAAGTTCTAAGGAATCCAGTCAAGTCAGCCAATGAATAAGAGGTTAATGTTGAAATGGCATTCTAATATTTAATGAAGCTCTCTCTACTATTAGTGTTTGGGGATTAAACTGCACTACAAATGTCATGTATAAATAAGTTTTACGCGATAAGTAACTTGCATTGTTAGTTATTATCTCATAATTGATGTAATGTTTTATTTTATGTTTCACTAAATGTTTTTATATGCTCTTTGATACGCAACAATTTTTGTTTGAGTTGAATTATCGCATGTTACAACCTTTTGCAATTACATTTTTATATTCTCACGTTCTATTTTGAACATTACACGAAACACTTACCACAATATCGCATATCATTAATTGTCTGCCGCTAGGAATTTCCGTTGCTATGCACGGGTACTCGCCTAGTCAATATCAATACATAAATAAATGACTAAAGCTTTTGTAACCGATGCAAGAACCAATCACAAATAAAAAGTTTATTCAATAAGAGCTAGAAGAAGACGAGTAGTGGATCAGAAAAATAAGGGATAATGTATATGGAGATCACTCAAATTTTTTACTTTTAATATATATGTCACTGATGAGTGCTCAAACACTCATCATTTTTGGTCAAATCTGAACTGCAAAACATACAAAAACACTCAGTAATGCATCAAAATACTAAAAATATTTCAAAATGGTGTTTTATATGTTTTAGATGCAAAATGAGCAAAAACAAATGAAAAACGCACAAAGTTTGCAAAATTGGCAGTTTCAGTCCCCCAACTTTCATAAAATTACAAAACTAGTCCCTGGATATTCAAAATATGGAAAATTATCACCAAAGGTCCTTTTGAAATCATAAGTTGTCATATTTAGTCCTTTGGTGAAAAATTGGAAAAGTTTTGGAAATTTACAGTTTAGCCCCTGAAGTTTCAGATTTTGGCAGATTTGGTCCCTGGTGGGATATTTTTGAAAGGAAAATAATTTTTTGTCCTTTGGAAATAAAAAAGTGACAAAAATGGTCCTTGGAATGAAAGTTTGAAGAAATTGCAATTTAACCCCTCAAGTTTCAACATTTGGCAGTTTTAGTCCCTGGAGGACCAAAAGTGAAAATTTGCAATTTTTATCCTTGGGTATTTGGTACTTGGCAGGAAAGGAACTTGAAACAAGTTTGAAAAGTTTACAAAATCAGTCCCTTGATTTTCAGTTTTTCATAAATGGTCCTTGTGATTTTGAAACATGAAATAAACAAAACCAAACCACCATTTGTAATTTAAAAACTGATCCAACACAACAATAGCCCACCCAATCCACCCAAAACAATTACCTTGGCCCATGTATCAACCCCAGCCGACCACAACTAATATTACAACCCGTTTTATTTAATCCCTCAGTCAACCCACGCGTTGACCACCCCTAACCTCCCACTTGATACCTGGTTACTCACTGCTACACACCACCCCCTCCTCACCTCCAGCTCACTCTCCCATGCCTTATCCCTCCACCTCACACTAAATCACAAAACCCATTTAATGCTATCAAAACCTCACAAGTAATCCCAAGTCTGCCAAAAATCCAATTTCGCGCCAAAAATAATTTGAACGGTTGAGATCAAGCCAAGCTCATCCAATGGCTGTAAAGGTGTGGGAAAGTCAAGGCATCACTCCAGGGTGTATAAAAGAAAAGAAAAATGAAGAATGAAGTGTTAGATAGTTTAGTTTAGTTTTTACCTATGTCGTATTAGTGTAGCTTTTATCATTTTAGTTGTAAGCTTTGTTTCTTTTATGTAATTTTAAGTATCTCTGTAATCTAAACCTATTCCAATGTTTTAATTTAAGTTTGCTTTTGAAAATTCCATTTTGGCAATTTTAAGTGAATTTGATACATTTGCTTAATTCTTGCTTAATGTTGTTGAACTTGTTCCATTAAGCTTCAGTAAGCTCATTTGTGAGCACCTTTAAGTTTCCAAAGCTTTTTACTCAGTTTCATTTATAGTTTACTAAAAAATAAAAAAAATACAAATAAATAGTCATAAAATAAAAAAACAGTTGAAGAAAAGATTGAATCAAAGAGCATGGTGGATGATGGTTTCTTATGGTTTAGTAAGCTTGTTTGGAAGCTTTAGGAATGATTTTTAGGACCTGGTTAATCTGTTCTCAGCATGAAGCCATGGTAAGCCTTTTGTCCAATTTTTGCATTTAACTGCATAAGTGCCTACGATTGCTCATTTCTGTGTTTAAAGTGCTTTATTAGTGTAATGTAATTTAGTTGTTAATTAATATTGTTATTTTGTTCTTTGTAATCCCTTGTGCTCATTTTCATTTTTCAAATTGCCAAATAAGCTTGATTTAGAATCCTAGGTGGTTGATGTTTAAGCTTGTGTGTTTGTGTTTGTTTTAGCTCATTATAACATTTTAGACCAAGGTTCATCAGTTTCTTTGCTCAATCCATCCTTATGTTTTAGAAATCTCAATACAGTTATATATAAGGGAGTGTTTGGCACAGTGGTTTTCACCACTGTGCATTAGTCCCTAGGTGTTGTATTTGGTTTGTATGTGTTTCATTAAGTTTACTCAGGTCTTAAAAGTCATAAAATCCAACATCACTTTGTTTAAAAGTCAAACTTAACCTTTAATCCTTGTAGCAGTTCACTGTTGAGACCTTGAGTTCCAAATACATCATTGTGACTTTGAAATTTGTTGGTCTTGGTAGTTTTAGCCTTCAATTAACATAACATTGCATTCTCAGTAGATTATAGCCAACCAAAGTTCCACAAAGTCAACATTCAAGGTTTTGTATGAAAAGTCAAAATGGCACTTTCTAAATTTTTCCAAAAGTTCAGATAATTGTTATGATTTATGTGCTTTGATTGAGGTCTTGAATCTTGTTTCTATTTGTTGCCTACCAGCTCTTCTCCATGATCTCACCTAGCTCACATTTTTGTGAATTTTCTGTTGGGCCCCACAGCCCCTTGAAGTAGGCTGCAGGGCAGCTAGCTGCTCTGTCTCAGCAGTTACACCACCACCACCACCACTTGGTGGTGGTTTTCCAGCCAAACCAGTGGGCCCCAGGCCATCAATATTGTTCCTCCCAACCCCCCTCCTACCAAGGTCCATGTTTTGATCTTGGGTTTGACCTGAGATCCACTGGGCCCCACCTGAATTAGCCCACATAATCTGTCCCCATTTTCAGTTTCAACACAAAGTCCTAAGTGCTTATTTATAGCTTATAGCTTATTCTGTGGTCCCTTTTGGCTAATTCCAGCTTTTACAAGTTAACATAGCTTATTGGAACCTGATTCATCCAGAGTGGGTCCCACCTTAGCTGATTTAAGCTCATTTTCTCCTTTAGTCAAACAAAGTCAACTGTCTTGACTTTTAGCTTATTCTGTGCTTATTTTTAGCTTCTAAAAAGTTTGTTTTTATAAAAAGTTTTTATTTTTAGTTGTAAAGTAAGTTTCCAAAAGAAAAATCCAGAAAATCAAAAGTAATTTTAAGTGATAGTTTCTATTTAATTTTATTTAATTTTAATTTTCATTTTTATATCTTTATTAAGTACTTGTCATTTTTATATTTTTCTTAAATTTCTATTATACTAAAGTATTTATATTAATTTTCTCAGATTTTTATTTTATCAATAAGTATTTATTAGAATTAATTTTAGTTTTATTAATTATTAATTAATAATTAGTTTAAAATAGCATAATTAGTTTTTCTTAAGCAAAACCAAGTTTTTATATTTTTTTATAGCTTTTATATATTGTAAAATAATTTTAGAAATTTTATTAGAATTTTCACTGTTCATTTAGTAATTTTCTTAATTTAAAATAGTTAATTAGATAATTAGTAATTAATTAGTAATTAATTAATACAAAAACCACAAAAAGACAAAAACACTTATTTTTAATTTTAAAACTTATTTTTAGTTATTTTATAAGTTTAGGAATTTTATTTTCACCTTTTTAGTATTTAAATAATATTATATTGTATTCTAGTTATTTAAGTATTAATAATAAGTATTAAATAGTTTTTATTTAATATTAAATAATTAAATAGTGTAAAAAGTAATTTTAATTTTCTAAAAAGTTTCCTTTATTATTAGGATTGTAAAAATGTAATTTTCATGCCCGTAAGTATTTTATTTTGTTAAAACTCGCGTTTTATTTCGTACGTCTACGTTTATTTAAACGTAACGTACGCGTTTTTAGGTTTTAATCATTTCTTGTTTTTCCTCCTTTCCCGTCTTATTCATATAGCTTGTTTAAGCTATTTCGTTGTAAATTCCTTAGTTTAATCCAACTCAAAACCCCTTTTCATCCAAATTCACCCGATCACAAAACCGTTTGATTACAATTCACACCTCGTCGGGACATAACGACCCGGGGAAACCTTATACTTCCGCGGAGCATTGATCTAGGCTGTTTGACCATCTTGACCACATCCGTGGTTGACTTTGGTTGACGGTTTAGCATCAATCAAATTTTGGCGCCGCTGCCGGGGAGGTTGTGTGCGTATCTAAACGGTTTTTCTGATTAGTGTCTTTGGAATTCGTTCCATTGTACATTTATCCATCCTTTGTTCATATTTTCCCATTATCAAAACAAAACCGTTCCCGAAAACATTTTAAACTCAGTTTTCAACGAACACAAAAAACACAAAAACATTTTCTTTATCCTTTGTACAAAATGTTTTCCAAAAACACCAAAAATATCCTTCTTCACCCTCCTACCCTTTTGATTCTTATTTCCTCACCCTCTATACACATTTGATCCTTTCTATATCTCATCCACACCTTCTGGTTTACCATTGGTGTGGTAATCCTCATAATGGTGGCAATTGCCCCAGTTGTGGCATGGTAGAATCTGGAAACGGGTCTGTCTATAACCCAGATCCCTATTCCTACCATGACACGACTGATTCATTCCATCAGTTACCACACCATGATACTCAGCAGTTTTACTGTTGTGAGTACTGTGGTGGTTCATACTACAGTTCTGATTGTCAATCGGGAAACACGCTTGTCTATGAGCAGTTTCCTGATTACAATCATGACTTAAGCACATACGACTCACAGCCACATCAGTATTACTGTTGTGATTACTGTGGAGGTCCACACTCTAGCTTGGATTGTCAAACAAGGAATCCATTTCCTTGTAACAATTACGACTATTCGTTTTCAGACCCACCTCCACAGTACCAAATGATTCACACAACTCCTCATGATACTGAGCAAGACCTTTTACTAAAGGCTCTTGATATATTGAAAGAACTTAAGGAGGAGTTAGCTACTTCATCATTTCAAAGATCTCGTGAGAAATCTATGGAAGAATTACTTGCGGAAGAACGAGCAGCTAGAAATGAATTGAGCAAGGAAGAATTGCTAGTCTTAGAACAAGCAGCTAAAACACGTGCCATATTTCGCAATGCTGCTCTTCTTGACGATGATGATGATGATGTTACCCTTGATATTTCTCAATTTTGTAAGGGTTCATCAAGTTCATCTGTTGTGATTCCTTCCTCGGAAAATCAGGGAGAAAAGACTATGATAGAATTACTAGCAGAAGAACAAATGAAATTTATAAAACCCATGTCTGCTAGTCCTTCTCAACTCCCTCAGTCTATTGATATCACACCCGAAGTTCACACTCACTCTCTGAACATTGGGGATGAGCATCTTGACACTGTTCCTAATAAGGAATCGGACGAATTAATAAAGTCTAGTGTTGAGATCCTTGTCCCAATCCCGAGAGAGTCACAGGGAACTTTGGATCATGTATGTGATATTCCTTCATCTATTGAGTGTCCTAAAGATCAATTTGAGACTTTCTCAGATTTTAGCGATGATTGTATATCTTATGGAGACATCGAGTATGTTGAGGCATCAGTTCCACATTCTGATGCTGATCATCTTCTTGAGGAGTTTGCTGATGAACTTGCTCACATCAATCCACTTTCATTTGAAAGTGATGATGGTCTCCTCGATTTCCAAGCCGATCTGGGAGAAATTGAAAGTCTCCTATCTCATGATCCGTCACTCACTTCTGATCCCGACAATCCAATAGAGAATGATAATCTCTTTGTTCCCAAAACATTCGATACGACTCTCACCAATCCTCTATTTGAATTCGAATCTGAATTCACTATGATTTCTAACAATCCAATCTTTGACGAGGATTGTGATGAGTCCACAATGGAACATGAGTTCACAAATTCACATCTTGTGAATAATTCTCTTCATGAGGAGTTCTCCGGTGAACTCACTCATCATGTTACGACTCCTCCGGAGTTTGATAGCCTGGGGGGAGATGCTCTCAATTATGAGAATTTGCAAATTCCCACCCACCCTCCCGGGTTGTTTACGAGCTTACCCTTTGAAATCCAAACTCAGGCTATTGAGCCTCCTCTTGAGGAAGAAGATCAAATCATGCTTTTTCTCATGATTTTCTTCCTTTTCTTCACCTATAAGGTGACTTCTTCTCTTCTTCACTCCTTCGGGAGTGAGGACACCATTTTTGATCCCGGCATTTTCATGTATCATTTTCTTGAGCCGGATACTTATCTCATCGGTGTGGAACTTTCACGTGCTTCATATGTTTGTCCAAACATCTTGAATGAAAGTCCGATTGAGATTGTTTCTTCCACATCATGCTTCCCCAAGGACAAATGAATTCGGGGTCGAGTCAAGCTAGCGACTCGGTAAACAAAAACAGAGCATGCTTATAGGGTTTTCACCCTAAGTGTGGGGGAGTCCCCCATGCTATGATTACAGAAGTGAAAAACAAAATGGTGTTTTCCACGCTTAGCTTGTAATGTTGCCCTTTTACGTTCAAAATGTCGGCATAATAGCCGGGACTTTGAATATTGAGGACAATATTCATGCTAAGTGTGGGGGGGTATTCGCTATTCTAGCGAATTTTATCACATTTTACCATATAATACCCCCGTTTTTGCCAAAATTTCAAAAATTTCAAAAAATTTTCACTGGTGCTTCAAAATTTTTTGTGGTAATCAGTCCGCCTTGTCTAAGCGACAAAAGGGATTGGCTAGTCCAGGAGCAAACGGCTCTTGGTAAAGACATATCAAATCCGTTGACGGCTGGCAATTTGCCCAAAATTGTATGGTTCATCGACTCCCCGAAAACAAATGAGTTGGCTAGCCCGCAAGATTATGGCTTGTGGTAAAGGCCGTGGAAAATCCATAATTGGTAATCAGCTCACCAAGATGTTGACTTAGTCCATCAAGATGCTGGCTAGTCCAGAAGCAAACGGCTCCTGGTAAAGACTTAACAAATCCGTTGAAAGCTGGTGGTTTGCTCAAAATCACACGATTATCAGGTGTGCCACAGTTCTTACACCTGGCTACTCCATAAGTGATGGCTTTTGGTAAAGAGTTTTTCAAATCCATCAAGTTTTCAAAACAGTATTGCTAGGGACTAGCAATAGTTTAGTGTGGGGGATTGATGAGTGCTCAAACACTCATCATTTTTGGTCAAATCTGAACTGCAAAACATACAAAAACACTCAGTAATGCATCAAAATACTAAAAATATTTCAAAATTGTGTTTTATATGTTTTAGATGCAAAATGAGCAAAAACAAATGAAAAACGCACAAAGTTTGCAAAATTGGCAGTTTCAGTCCCCCAACTTTCATAAAATTACAAAACTAGTCCCTGGATATTCAAAATATGGAAAATTATCACCAAAGGTCCTTTTGAAATCATGAGTTGTCATATTTAGTCCTTTGGTGAAAAATTGGAAAAGTTTTGGAAATTTACAGTTTAGCCCCTGAAGTTTCAGATTTTGGCAGATTTGGTCCCTGGTGGGATATTTTTGAAAGGAAAATAATTTTTTGTCCTTGGAAAATCAAAAAGTGACAAAAATGGTCCTTGGAATGAAAGTTTGAAGAAATTGCAATTTAACCCCTCAAGTTTCAACATTTGGCAGTTTTAGTCCCTGGAGGACCAAAAGTGAAAATTTGCAATTTTTATCCTTGGGTATTTGGTACTTGGCAGGAAAGAAACTTGAAACAAGTTTGAAAAGTTTACAAAATCAGTCCCTTGATTTTCAGTTTTTCATAAATGGTCCTTGTGATTTTGAAACATGAAATAAACAAAACCAAACCACCCTTTGTAATTTAAAAACTGATCCAACACAACAATAGCCCACCCAATCCACCCAAAACAATTACCTTGGCCCATGTATCAACCCCAGCCCACCACAACTAATATTACAACCCGTTTTATTTAATCCCTTAGTCAACCCACGCGTTGACCACCCCTAATCTCCCACTTGATACCTGGTTACTCACTGCTACATACCACCCCCTCCTCACCTCCAGCTCACTCTCCCATGCCTTATCCCTCCACCTCACACTAAATCACAAAACCCATTTAATGCTATCAAAACCTCACAAGTAATCCCAAGTCTGCCAAAAATCCAATTTCGCGCCAAAAATAATTTGAACGGTTGAGATCAAGCCAAGCTCATCCAATGGCTGTAAAGGTGTGGGAAAGTCAAGGCATCACTCCAGGGTGTATAAAAGAAAAGAAAAATGAAGAATGAAGTGTTAGATAGTTTAGTTTAGTTTTTACCTATGTCGTATTAGTGTAGCTTTTATCATTTTAGTTGTAAGCTTTGTTTCTTTTATGTAATTTTAAGTATCTCTGTAATCTAAACCTATTCCAATGTTTTAATTTAAGTTTGCCTTTGAAAATTCCATTTTGGCAATTTTAAGTGAATTTGACACATTTGCTTAATTCTTGCTTAATGTTGTTGAACTTGTTCCATTAAGCTTCAGTAAGCTCATTTGTGAGCACCTTTAAGTTTCCAAAGCTTTTTACTCAGTTTCATTTATAGTTTACTAAAAAATAAAAAAAATACAAATAAATAGTCATAAAATAAAAAAACAGTTGAAGAAAAGATTGAATCAAAGAGCATGGTGGATGATGGTTTCTTATGGTTTAGTAAGCTTGTTGGGAAGCTTTAGGAATGATTTTTAGGACCTGGTTAATCTGTTCTCAGCATGAAGCCATGGTAAGCCTTTTGTCCAATTTTTGCATTTAACTGCATAAGTGCCTACGATTGCTCATTTATGTGTTTAAAGTGCTTTATTAGTGTAATGTAATTTAGTTGTTAATTAATATTGTTATTTTGTTCTTTGTAATCCCTTGTGCTCATTTTCATTTTTCAAACTGCCAAATAAGCTTGATTTAGAATCCTAGGTGGTTGATGTTTAAGCTTGTGTGTTTGTGTTTGTTTTAGCTCATTATAACATTTTAGACCAAGGTTCATCAGTTTCTTTGCTCAATCCATCCTTATGTTTTAGAAATCTCAATACAGTTATATATAAGGGAGTGTTTGGCACAGTGGTTTTCACCACTGTGCATTAGTCCCTAGGTGTTGTATTTGGTTTGTATGTGTTTCATTAAGTTTACTCAGGTCTTAAAAGTCATAAAATCCAACACCACTTTGTTTAAAAGTCAAACTTAACCTTTAATCCTTGTAGCAGTTCACTGTTGAGACCTTGAGTTCAAAATCCATCATTGTGACTTTGAAATTTGTTGGTCTTGGTAGTTTTAGCCTTCAATTAACATAACATTGCATTCTCAGTAGATTATAGCCAACCAAAGTTCCACAAAGTCAACATTCAAGGTTTTGTATGAAAAGTCAAAATGGCACTTTCTAAATTTTTCCAAAAGTTCAGATAATTGTTATGATTTATGTGCTTTGATTGAGGTCTTGAATCTTGTTTCTATTTGTTGCCTACCAGCTCTTCTCCATGATCTCACCTAGCTCACATTTTTGTGAATTTTCTGTTGGGCCCCATAGCCCCTTGAAGTAGGCTGCAGGGCAGCTAGCTGCTCTGTCTCAGCAGTTACACCACCACCACCACCACCACTTGGTGGTGGTTTTCCAGCCAAACCAGTGGGCCCCAGGCCATCAATATTGTTCCTCCCAACCCCCTCCTACCAAGGTCCATGTTTTGATCTTGGGTTTGACCTGAGATCCACTGGGCCCCACCTGAATTAGCCCACATAATCTGTCCCCATTTTCAGTTTCAACACAAAGTCCTAAGTGCTTATTTATAGCTTATAGCTTATTCTGTGGTCCCTTTTGGCTAATTCCAGCTTTTACAAGTTAACATAGCTTATTGGAACCTGATTCATCCAGAGTGGGTCCCACCTTAGCTGATTTAAGCTCATTTTCTCCTTTAGTCAAACAAAGTCAACTGTCTTGACTTTTAGCTTATTCTGTGCTTATTTTTAGCTTCTAAAAAGTTTGTTTTTATAAAAAGTTTTTATTTTTAGTTGTAAAGTAAGTTTCCAAAAGAAAAATCCAGAAAATCAAAAGTAATTTTAAGTGATAGTTTCTATTTAATTTTATTTAATTTTAATTTTCATTTTTATATCTTTATTAAGTACTTGTCATTTTTATATTTTTCTTAAATTTCTATTATACTAAAGTATTTATATTAATTTTCTCAGATTTTTATTTTATCATTAAGTATTTATTAGAATTAATTTTAGTTTTATTAATTATTAATTAATAATTAGTTTAAAATAGCATAATTAGTTTTTCTTAAGCAAAACCAAGTTTTTATATTTTTTTATAGCTTTTATATATTGTAAAATAATTTTAGAAATTTTATTAGAATTTTCACTGTTCATTTAGTAATTTTCTTAATTTAAAATAGTTAATTAGATAATTAGTAATTAATTAGTAATTAATTAATACAAAAACCACAAAAAGACAAAAACACTTATTTTTAATTTTAAAACTTATTTTTAGTTATTTTATAAGTTTAGGAATTTTATTTTCACCTTTTTAGTATTTAAATAATATTATATTGTATTCTAGTTATTTAAGTATTAATAATACGTATTAAATAGTTTTTATTTAATATTAAATAATTAAATAGTGTAAAAAGCAATTTTAATTTTCTAAAAAGTTTCCTTTATTATTAGGATTGTAAAAATGTAATTTTCATGCCCGTAAGTATTTTATTTTGTTAAAACTCGCGTTTTATTTCGTACGTCTACGTTTATTTAAACGTAACGTACGCGTTTTTAGGTTTTAATCATTTCTGGTTTTTCCTCCTTTGCCGTCTTATTCATATAGCTTGTTTAAGCTATTTTGTTGTAAATTCCTTAGTTTAATCCAACTCAAAACCCCTTTTCATCCAAATTCACCCGATCACAAAACCGTTTGATTACAATTCACACCTCGTCGGGACATAACGACCCGGGGAAACCTTATACTTCCGCGGAGCATTGATCTAGGCTGTTTGACCATCTTGACCACATCCGTGGTTGACTTTGGTTGACGGTTTAGCATCAATCAAATTTTGGCGCCGCTGCCGGGGAGGTTGTGTGCGTATCTAAACGGTTTTTCTGATTAGTGTCTTTGGAATTCGTTCCATTGTACATTTATCCATCCTTTGTTCATATTTTCCCATTATCAAAACAAAACCGTTCCCGAAAACATTTTAAACTCAGTTTTCAACGAACACAAAAAACACAAAAACATTTTCTTTATCCTTTGTACAAAATGTTTTCCAAAAACACCAAAAATATCCTTCTTCACCCTCCTACCCTTTTGATTCTCATTTCCTCACCCTCTATACACATTTGATCCTTTCTATATCTCATCCACACCTTCTGGTTTGCCATTGGTGTGGTAATCCTCATAATGGTGGCAATTGCCCCAGTTGTGGCATGGTAGAATCTGGAAACGGGTCTGTCTATAACCCAGATCCCTATTCCTACCATGACACGACTGATTCATTCCATCAGTTACCACACCATGATACTCAGCAGTTTTACTGTTGTGAGTACTGTGGTGGTTCACACTACAGTTCTGATTGTCAATCGGGAAACACGCTTGTCTATGAACAGTTTACTGATTACAATCATGACTTAAGCACATATGACTCACAGCCACATCAGTATTGCTGTTGTGATTACTGTGGAGGTCCACACTCTAGCTCGGATTGTCAAACAAGTAATCCATTTCCTTGTCACAATTACGACTATTCGTTTTCAGACCCACCTCCATAGTACCAAATGATTCACACAACTCCTCATGATACTGAGCAAGACCTTTTACTAAAGGCTCTTGATATATTGAAAGAACTTAAGGAGGAGTTAGCTACTTCATCGTTTCAAAGCTCTCGTGAGAAATCTATGGAAGAATTACTTGCGGAAGAACGAGCAGCTAGAAATGAATTGAGCAAGGAAGAATTGCTAGTCTTAGAACAAGCAGCTAAAACACGTGCCATATTTCGCAATGCTGCTCTTCTTGACGATGATGATGATGATGTTACCCTTGATATTTCTCAATTCTGTAAGGGTTCATCAAGTTCATCTGTTGTGATTCCTTCCTCGGAAAATCAGGGAGAAAAGACTATGATAGAATTACTAGCAGAAGAACAAATGAAATTTATAAAACCCATGTCTGCTAGTCCTTCTCAACTCCCTCAGTCTATTGATATCACACCCGAAGTTCACACTCACTCTCTGAACATTGGGGATGAGCATCTTGACACTGTTCCTAATAAGGAATCGGACGAATTAATAAAGTCTAGTGTTGAGATCCTTGTCCCAATCCCGAGAGAGTCACAGGGAACTTTGGATCATGTATGTGATATTCCTTCATCTATTGAGTGTCCTAAAGATCAATTTGAGACTTTCTCAGATTTTAGCGATGATTGTATATCTTATGGAGACATCGAGTATGTTGAGGCATCAGTTCCACATTCTGATGCTGATCATCTTCTTAAGGAGTTCGCTGATGAACTTGCTCACATCAATCCACTTTCATTTGAAAGTGATGATGGTCTCCTCGATTTCCAAGCCGATCTGGGAGAAATTGAAAGTCTCCTATCTCATGATCCGTCACTCACTTCTGATCCTGACAATCCAATAGAGAATGATAATCTCTTTGTTCCCAAAACATTCGATACGACTCTCACCAATCCTCTATTTGAATTCGAATCTGAATTCACTATGATTTCTAACAATCCAATCTTTGACGAGGATTGTGATGAGTCCACAATGGAACATGAGTTCACAAATTCACATCTTGTGAATAATTCTCTTCATGAGGAGTTCTCCGGTGAACTCACTCATCATGTTACGACTCCTCCGGAGTTTGATAGCCCGGGGGGAGATGCTCTCAATTATGAGAATTTGCAAATTCCCACCCACCCTCCCGGGTTGTTTACGAGCTTACCCTTTGAAATCCAAACTCAGGCTATTGAGCCTCCTCTTGAGGAAGAAGATCAAATCATGCTTTTTCTCATGATTTTCTTCCTTTTCTTCACCTATAAGGTGACTTCTTCTCTTCTTCACTCCTTCGGGAGTGAGGACACCATTTTTGATCCCGGCATTTTCATGTATCATTTTCTTGAGCCGGATACTTATCTCATCGGTGTGGAACTTTCACGTGCTTCATATGTTTGTCCAAACATCTTGAATGAAAGTCCGATTGAGATTGTTTCTTCCACATCATGCTTCCCCAAGGACAAATGAATTCGGGGTCGAGTCAAGCTAGCGACTCGGTAAACAAAAACAGAGCATGCTTATAGGGTTTTCACCCTAAGTGTGGGGGAGTCCCCCATGCTATGATTACAGAAGTGAAAAACAAAATGGTGTTTTCCATGCTTAGCTTGTAATGTTGCCCTTTTACGTTCAAAATGTCGGCATAATAGCCGGGACTTTGAATATTGAGGACAATATTCATGCTAAGTGTGGGGGGGTATTCGCTATTCTAGCGAATTTTATCACATTTTACCATATAATACCCCCGTTTTTGCCAAAATTTCAAAAATTTCAAAAAATTTTCACTGGTGCTTCAAAATTTTTTGTGGTAATCAGTCCGCCTTGTCTAAGCGACAAAAGGGATTGGCTAGTCCAGGAGCAAACGGCTCTTGGTAAAGACATATCAAATCCGTTGACGGCTGGCAATTTGCCCAAAATTGTATGGTTCATCGACTCCCCGAAAACAAATGAGTTGGCTAGCCCGCAAGATTATGGCTTGTGGTAAAGGCCGTGGAAAATCCATAATTGGTAATCAGCTCACCAAGATGTTGACTTAGTCCATCAAGATGCTGGCTAGTCCAGAAGCAAACGGCTCCTGGTAAAGACTTAACAAATCCGTTGAAAGCTGGTGGTTTGCTCAAAATCACACGGTTATCAGGTGTGCCACAGTTCTTACACCTGGCTACTCCAGAAGTGATGGCTTTTGGTAAAGAGTTTTTCAAATCCATCAAGTTTTCAAAACAGTATTGCTAGGGACTAGCAATAGTTTAGTGTGGGGGATTGATGAGTGCTCAAACACTCATCATTTTTGGTCAAATCTGAACTGCAAAACATACAAAAACACTCAGTAATGCATCAAAATACTAAAAATATTTCAAAATTGTGTTTTATATGTTTTAGATGCAAAATGAGCAAAAACAAATGAAAAACGCACAAAGTTTGCAAAATTGGCAGTTTCAGTCCCCCAACTTTCATAAAATTACAAAACTAGTCCCTGGATATTCAAAATATGGAAAATTATCACCAAAGGTCCTTTTGAAATCATAAGTTGTCATATTTAGTCCTTTGGTGAAAAATTGGAAAAGTTTTGGAAATTTACAGTTTAGCCCCTGAAGTTTCAGATTTTGGCAGATTTGGTCCCTGGTGGGATATTTTTGAAAGGAAAATAATTTTTTGTCCTTGGAAAATCAAAAAGTGACAAAAATGGTCCTTGGAATGAAAGTTTGAAGAAATTGCAATTTAACCCCTCAAGTTTCAACATTTGGCAGTTTTAGTCCCTAGAGGACCAAAAGTGAAAATTTGCAATTTTTATCCTTGGGTATTTGGTACTTGGCAGGAAAGGAACTTGAAACAAGTTTGAAAAGTTTACAAAATCAGTCCCTTGATTTTCAGTTTTTCATAAATGGTCCTTGTGATTTTGAAACATGAAATAAACAAAACCAAACCACCCTTTGTAATTTAAAAACTGATCCAACACAACAATAGCCCACCCAATCCACCCAAAACAATTACCTTGGCCCATGTATCAACCCCAGCCCACCACAACTAATATTACAACCCGTTTTATTTAATCCCTCAGTCAACCCACGCGTTGACCACCCCTAACCTCCCACTTGATACCTGGTTACTCACTGCTACACACCACCCCCTCCTCACCTCCAGCTCACTCTCCCATGCCTTATCCCTCCACCTCACACTAAATCACAAAACCCATTTAATGCTATCAAAACCTCACAAGTAATCCCAAGTCTGCCAAAAATCCAATTTCGCGCCAAAAATAATTTGAACGGTTGAGATCAAGCCAAGCTCATCCAATGGCTGTAAAGGTATGGGAAAGTCAAGGCATCACTCCAGGGTGTATAAAAGAAAAGAAAAATGAAGAATGAAGTGTTAGATAGTTTAGTTTAGTTTTTACCTATGTCGTATTAGTGTAGCTTTTATCATTTTAGTTGTAAGCTTTGTTTCTTTTATGTAATTTTAAGTATCTCTGTAATCTAAACCTATTCCAATGTTTTAATTTAAGTTTGCTTTTGAAAATTCCATTTTGGCAATTTTAAGTGAATTTGACACATTTGCTTAATTCTTGCTTAATGTTGTTGAACTTGTTCCATTAAGCTTCAGTAAGCTCATTTGTGAGCACCTTTAAGTTTCCAAAGCTTTTTACTCAGTTTCATTTATAGTTTACTAAAAAATAAAAAAAATACAAATAAATAGTCATAAAATAAAAAAACAGTTGAAGAAAAGATTGAATCAAAGAGCATGGTGGATGATGGTTTCTTATGGTTTAGTAAGCTTGTTTGGAAGCTTTAGGAATGATTTTTAGGACCTGGTTAATCTGTTCTCAGCATGAAGCCATGGTAAGCCTTTTGTCCAATTTTTGCATTTAACTGCATAAGTGCCTACGATTGCTCATTTCTGTGTTTAAAGTGCTTTATTAGTGTAATGTAATTTAGTTGTTAATTAATATTGTTATTTTGTTCTTTGTAATCCCTTGTGCTCATTTTCATTTTTCAAACTGCCAAATAAGCTTGATTTAGAATCCTAGGTGGTTGATGTTTAAGCTTGTGTGTTTGTGTTTGTTTTAGCTCATTATAACATTTTAGACCAAGGTTCATCAGTTTCTTTGCTCAATCCATCCTTATGTTTTAGAAATCTCAATACAGTTATATATAAGGGAGTGTTTGGCACAGTGGTTTTCACCACTGTGCATTAGTCCCTAGGTGTTGTATTTGGTTTGTATGTGTTTCATTAAGTTTACTCAGGTCTTAAAAGTCATAAAATCCAACACCACTTTGTTTAAAAGTCAAACTTAACCTTTAATCCTTGTAGCAGTTCACTATTGAGACCTTGAGTTCCAAATCCATCATTGTGACTTTGAAATTTGTTGGTCTTGGTAGTTTTAGCCTTCAATTAACATAACATTGCATTCTCAGTAGATTATAGCCAACCAAAGTTCCACAAAGTCAACATTCAAGGTTTTGTATAAAAAGTCAAAATGGCACTTTCTAAATTTTTCCAAAAGTTCAGATAATTGTTATGATTTATGTGCTTTGATTGAGGTCTTGAATCTTGTTTCTATTTGTTGCCTACCAGCTCTTCTCCATGATCTCACCTAGCTCACATTTTTGTGAATTTTCTGTTGGGCCCCACAGCCCCTTGAAGTAGGCTGCAGGGCAGCTAGCTGCTCTGTCTCAGCAGTTACACCACCACCACCACCACTTGGTGGTGGTTTTCCAGCCAAACCAGTGGGCCCCAGGCCATCAATATTGTTCCTCCCAACCCCCCTCCTACCAAGGTCCATGTTTTGATCTTGGGTTTGACCTGAGATCCACTGGGCCCCACCTGAATTAGCCCACATAATCTGTCCCCATTTTCAGTTTCAACACAAAGTCCTAAGTGCTTATTTATAGCTTATAGCTTATTCTGTGGTCCCTTTTAGCTAATTCCAGCTTTTACAAGTTAACATAGCTTATTGGAACCTGATTCATCCAGAGTGGGTCCCACCTTAGCTGATTTAAGCTCATTTTCTCCTTTAGTCAAACAAAGTCAACTGTCTTGACTTTTAGCTTATTCTGCGCTTATTTTTAGCTTCTAAAAAGTTTGTTTTTATAAAAAGTTTTTATTTTTAGTTGTAAAGTAAGTTTCCAAAAGAAAAATCCAGAAAATCAAAAGTAATTTTAAGTGATAGTTTCTATTTAATTTTATTTAATTTTAATTTTCATTTTTATATCTTTATTAAGTACTTGTCATTTTTATATTTTTCTTAAATTTCTATTATACTAAAGTATTTATATTAATTTTCTCAGATTTTTATTTTATCATTAAGTATTTGTTAGAATTAATTTTAGTTTTATTAATTATTAATTAATAATTAGTTTAAAATAGCATAATTAGTTTTTCTTAAGCAAAACCAAGTTTTTATATCTTTTTATAGCTTTTATATATTGTAAAATAATTTTAGAAATTTTATTAGAATTTTCACTGTTCATTTAGTAATTTTCTTAATTTAAAATAGTTAATTAGTTAATTAGTAATTAATTAATACAAAAACCACAAAAAGACAAAAACACTTATTTTTAATTTTAAAACTTATTTTTAGTTATTTTATAAGTTTAGAAATTTTATTTTCACCTTTTTAGTATTTAAATAATATTATATTGTATTCTAGTTATTTAAGTATTAATAATAAGTATTAAATAGTTTTTATTTAATATTAAATAATTAAATAGTGTAAAAAGTAATTTTAATTTTCTAAAAAGTTTCCTTTATTATTAGGATTGTAAAAATGTAATTTTCATTCCCGTAAGTATTTTATTTTGTTAAAACTCGCGTTTTATTTCGTACGTCTACGTTTATTTAAACGTAACGTACGCGTTTTTAGGTTTTAATCATTTCTGGTTTTTCCTCCTTTCCCGTCTTATTCATATAGCTTGTTTAAGCTATTTCGTTGTAAATTCCTTAGTTTAATCCAACTCAAAACCCCTTTTCATCCAAATTCACCCGATCACAAAACCGTTTGATTACAATTCACACCTCGTCGGGACATAACGACCCGGGGAAACCTTATACATCCGCGGAGCATTGATCTAGGCTGTTTGACCATCTTGACCACATCCGTGGTTGACTTTGGTTGACGGTTTAGCATCAATCAGTCACCAGTTTATTGAAATTAACTTATAGGCATGTTGGAAGAAATCCAACAAATCGGTTTCTAGAGCGGAACCACGAATCAAGAACTACTCCAACAAGACCTCGGCAAAGGGTTATGATCCCTTAATGCCGAGTGGCACCAACACACCCGAGATATTTACACTCAAACGTTTATTAAACATGAGCAAGAAAAGAAGGTACAAATAAAACATCACCCCTCATCCCTATTTATAGAGAATTAGGGGGGAGAAACCTAATCCTTGGTGAACAAGGATTCTACAATTGAGGAGGTTAGGAACTTTCCTAATACATGACTAACCTCCTTAAGTTTGAGCTAAAATACAATTAACCCCCTAAACTTATATCCTAACTATTACACACTAATATTCTAACAATTTCCACCTTAGTGGTAATAGTTAGCCTTCACTGATACGCAGCAGCTTCAACCAGTGCTGGAACCTCGGACCGGGGACCGCCTTCGTCAAAGCACCAGTAGCAATACCCGCTACTAACCTTAGCTCAAATCCTAACTCTATAGAGAATCCCTTTAGCCATGTATCCTCCTTCAATTCTCTAGTAAGTGTCATATACTCCGCTTTAGTTGTTAACAAAGTCATCATGTGCCACAACATAGCTTCCCAGCTCACCGCACATTCCTGTATCATAAACCCGTACATTGTGATTGATCTACCCATGATGTAGTCATAATCCACAAAATCCTGTACGTCCATCTGTAATCCACGATCAAACCTATCCAACATTCCCACATCCGTAGATGCTATGTCAGGTCTCATGCAGACAACTTGATACTTATGACTTCCAACTGCATATATACATGACCCCTTACTCTTCTTTTCTTCATCACAATTCCTTGACAGACTACCCTCTAACGACAGCGTAGAGTGTCCCCCCAACAATATCTGAACCGACATCCCGTTGGAAAACCTGAATCATGACACCCTTAGAGTATTACCACTCTGAGTCCTGAAGATCTTCATACCAAGTATAATTTCATTTGCTTGATCTAGCAAACCTTTGATAACCTAGATCTCAGCCTTGCTTTCACAAGTAAACCCCATATAATCTATATAGAGGAATAGATATATGACCAAACCTGGTGCATAATTCCAGTAATATATGAAGCTGTCGTCACTGCTTCGTCTGAAACTGTTTCCGAGCATACACATACCAGACCGAGTATCCATATCTTCTTTCATTACAGCCATCCTCTTGGAAATTACCTCACAAGCAACTGCATCCCTGAAAGTTAATGACTCATGTGCATATTCTTTTATCACTCCAGCAACTCCTAAAGCAGCCATATTACTGTCACCTCTATACCTTTCAGCAACATTACCCTCTGCACTTTCTTGACCAGGTACTCCGGTTTTCATAATGTCTGCCCCCGATCTTTGCACCAAGGTGTACCATTTCCTGCTCATTTTCCAAGCAGTCCGTGTTTGTCTTTCCTTCAAGTTGTTTAACCTCTAACATTCTTTTAGCCACTACAGCATGATCGTTACTCTCCTGAATTACCTCAGCTTCACGATTTTCCTGAGCTCCCTGTAGTTCCACCTCAAACCAAACACGCTTTTGAACATGTACTCCATGGACCCTCGTTTTAACACCAAGACCAAGTTGCTTGAACCCAACTTGTTTTGAAACTCCATGTTTTTGTACAATATTCCCATTGAACTTTTCGATGTTTAACCTAGTATTCATACTAGCCATTCTTCTTTAACCTTGCTACAAACCTTGTTAAGTTACTTTTTAACCAACTTTATCAACAAGTCTCACAAGCCGTGTGCTAAATCCGCTTTCTTGTAATTATTGATCTACTAACCTTTAGAAAAGCCCTAAAGCTTCGATTTTTCCACCTCAAGTCTACAACCTTGATATACCTTGTTGATGCGTGGGGTTTGCACCAGGCTTTACCTCTCAAGGGATCTTGAGAAGCTTACAACCCCCACCAGGCAGTGTACCTGATCGATGTAGTATAGTATAATGACAAGTACCGGGGGATTGATCGTTCAACTAGGAATAGTGTCGCTAGGATTAGAAAACCTAAAGATTAAGTCTAGAGATGAGGGATGATTCTTTTTGTATTTATTTTATTTTTAGGAAAGCAAATTAAAATCTCGGGTTTTGAAGGAGTAGGGCGGAATTAGTTGCTAGTCAACTAACCCAATACTAAGATGCAATCAAAATAAAATATTAAAAATATAAATAAACTATATTAAACTAAGGTTGTGAGCAATAAGTTGGAGAAATGTGTTTACTTAGATTTCACTACTCCCTAGACATCTTTTACACGTTAATTACTTGTTATAGTTGCGTGGATGACGGATTGTATTACTTAATACCATTCATGGGATGGCGTACTTACTTCCCCAATCCTATGAGTGCCTACTTCACTCCTATGTCGAGCCGGCTAAGAAGCTCCTAACATGGGATCATTAGAATTTACTCATGCATTAAATACAACCAATAAAACCTAGTACACATCGGTTCATGTTTCCTAAGACGTTCAAGCATGTTACTCAATGGAGATCTGCCAGTTTTCTTAAGCCTAACATTGAAATCATTCATCCAATACAACCATAAACAAGTAATCAACACATAATTAACATCTAGGTTTCATTAGATCTAAGCAAACTCAAGATAAATCTAGCCTAGCATGTTGAAATTAAGACAAGCACAAGATATAGACAACTAACACATAGACATATTGATTGAAATGAAGAGAAGACTTATCTCAATAGCACATGAAAGGATTCAAGGGGTGAAAACCCTTGAATTTACTGTAAAATACGAGCTAGGGTTCCCAAAGTTCGGCTCTAGGGTTTCTCCACACAAGTTCCTCTCTAATTAATGAAAATTAGAAAACTATATATAGATTTTAGAAGGTGACGGCGTCAAGAACAAATGTCTGACGCCGTCATCTCGCCGCCAAATAACTCCTCGGACTGCCTAGATCTGGGTCTGACACCGTCATGTGTACACCTTATGCAGGCCGTCATGATTTTAACTCTTGACGCTCTTGTTGTGACGCCTTCAGGTTTCGTCTGGGTCGTCATGGACTTTACTCTTGACGCCGTCAAA
This sequence comes from Artemisia argyi, assembly GCA_030686995.1. Classification (NCBI taxonomy): domain Eukaryota; kingdom Viridiplantae; phylum Streptophyta; class Magnoliopsida; order Asterales; family Asteraceae; genus Artemisia; species Artemisia argyi. Next base: position 11,430,443 of record CM060696.1, read on the forward strand.
TATTTCCTCTTGACGCCGTCATGCACTGTTTCAAGCTTGAAAAATTAAGTCTTTGGCGTTTTCTTCACTTTTATGCTCCAAAAACGTCCGAATTGCTTCTTTTTCCAGATTTCACTCCCAAAGTACCTAAAATCACAAAAGGGATGATTTAGGGCAATATTTGATCAAATAAATTCAATTCCGGGCTTAAATGACCCCCTAAAAGTGGTTCATTTTTCGCCTCATCATATACCCTTACACTTGAGATTTGCTTGTTCTCAAGCAAATGCGCTTTTATTCTAATCAAAATACAAGTTAGGGGTCATTTAACACTAATATAAAAGTAATTACAACAAATAATCATTCTACTAAAGACCAAATACAAGCACGGAGGTCATATACTAGCACCTCACAAATAGTGTTTAGATACTCACATCTCTTGGGTGTAATAAAGTTATATCACATTATGGAAACGGAAAATATCTCTCACTACCTGTCATAGCAAAATAGATTACCATAGTCTTGGGAAAGGATCAAACCTCCACCACATGGCGTAAGCACCTAGGATAAACTATCAAAGAGGTCTTTTAAAGGGTTGTAACGTTAGGTGTAGGGACATGAAATACATGGTTTTGTTGGATATAGACAGTCTTTACTGGTGGCGAGTTGACAATCTTGGTTAATTACATTTACAATTTGGCGTTGCTAAGCCAAGACTAGACTCGACTTAAGCTAATAAATAAAAAATAACAAAAACATAAAATGAACATAGAATGAAAAGGGATGGTAGTCCGTATGTTTTTTTCTCTTTTCTTTTTCTATTTTTTTTTCTTTTTCTTGATTTTCGATTTTCGATTTTTGATTTTTGATTTTTTTTTTTTTTTTTTTTTTTTTTTTTTTTTTTTTTTTTTGTGTGTGTGTGTGTGTGTGTGTGTGTGTGTGTGTGTGTGTGTGTGTGTGTGTGCATACACTCTTACCCTACCATCCAAAATAATACATCATAGGGAATGTAAATTCCCCTTACACTTGAATTTTTACATACTTTACAATAAACTAATCTAATGACTCGAATTAAGAAAATCAAAACACTTGGAGTACTTTTAAGATTAACGCACATATGGGGGTAATATATGATGTTCTTCCCCATTACTCCATAAAATAAGTACTTTACCCATGAGTCCCAATCGTCCCAAAACAATATGTACAAGGATATGACTCGACTTAGCAACCATGTAATCAATTAGATAATTAACTTAGGGTTTAACAAATAACAATAATGCACTAAAGATGAGTGCATACACGGAAGGCTAAGGCGATTTGGGTGTACATTTAAGTGGGGTGTAACAAATTCTTCCTTTAAGTAAAATGCTTAAAGTTAGAAACGAAAAGATAGGCTCGGAGGGGTGTACTAGGGGTTTCGTGTACTAAAAATGAGTACAACGCTAAGGGTGTGGGAAAAATTAATTGACTTAACTAGCCAAGTAATATGACTTAAATGGTCAAGTAATTATGATACAGGTTTAAACACAAGGGTGATCCTAATGCCTCTTATCATGTAGTAAATCCTACTACACGAATGTAGTCTCACTAGCGGTCTCGGGATGCATCACTAACGCAAGTTCTAGAATCTAAATGCTACCGGTACACTCATAAGCACTAATAGTAAATGCTTTTCCTATCAAATCTAAAGGCGAACTTCACATATTTGGGTGGAAATTTTTTTCTGAATGATACGGTTATGTGCTAGTCATACAATCTCTTATCCATGAGAAGCTTGCTATGGCTAAAGTTTCACTCCTAAATGTTGTAAAAATTTTTAAATTTGGCGCTAAAATTGCACTAACAAGTATTTCTCAAAGTTTTATTACACATCTACTATCAAACAAACAAACTCAAGCGAAAGTGTATCTGTAAGGTATCATTATTTTACCCTCCCCTTACACTTAAGATAAACATTGTCCCCAATGTTCAAGTAAAGAATGTAAAAGTGAAATAAGTAAAAAGAATGAAATCAAATACTCCCCTGATTCGCTCGGTATGGATAATAAGGTGGCCAGGTTAAATCTTCCTCCAAGAAAATGAACAATCAAAGCTTCCCTTCCAGAATAATAATCATCTTCTTGTCATACATAACCTGTAAATCCTGAGAAAACAGACAAGGCAACCTCGCATAAAATCGGCGGCAATCTACATATGTTACTAAATACTAGAAAGCAAAGTAAGATATAATGCTTGTGGAATGATGTTTGCTGATTTCCTGGAGATTATAAAACTAATAATTCAACAAAAACTTTAAGACTCCGTTAGAAAAACAAAACCGGTAAAATTTCCAGATTTTTACACGTGACGCCGTCAAGAGTAAACTCATGACGCCGTCAGAAGTGACCTGCAGAAATTCTTATGTTAAGTTTCCGGAAAATTTCTGGAAAAACTTGGTTCTACTTCCTGGAAAATCCTGCAAAACTTCTTTATGACTCGATACAAGCATTTGACTATAACAAATACGAATATACATGTTCATTTAATATTGTGGAGAATCATGATCGGTTTGTTTCTTAAAAACATATTTGGGGTTTCCCCTTACACTTATCTTTTGCAAAAATACCTTTGGATGAAGTTAAGACTAAGCCAAAATAACAAAGTAAAGTATTTCCACTATTTAGTTTAGAAACATGATCTATCAACAATAAAAATAAAACATGCATACGGAAGCAAATAACAAACAAACAAACAAAATAAAAATCACACAAAGCATGGGTTGCCTCCCAAGAAGCGCTTTTCTTTATTTACGAGTCTTGTAGCTAGACTCAAGGTCATGGGTTACTATGTGACCTCATCGTTGGTTTCACTCTCTAGGTCGCCTTCTAAACCAGTTTTGTACTCCGGACCTAGTTGCAAGCATTCTTTGTAGAAACCAAGCATCCTATTCTTCACATACTCTACTCCTCTACGTCTATCCTCATCATTCCTATAATAAGCCGCTTGCTTGCGTTCTTTTTCTATATTAGAGAGAAGGCAGTATTGCTCAATTTTGTAGGGCATTTGGTAGGCAATCTCATCATTCTCTTCCTTGAACCTAACTATCCCTAAGGTCGGATCATAACTCATTCTAGTGGCCTCAACAAATGGTTTTCCGAATATTACTTGGCTTAGGAAATCATCTATCACCGGCGAGTGTCTTCTACTATCATAAAATCGATCTCATAGGTGAAATTACCTATAATCACATGCAATCCCTTCACTCTTCCTACAAAATTACTTATCAAATTCTTATTGGGCATCATCCTATAATCAAGTTGTTTCTTCATCACCCAATTGTAATAAGTCCTAGTCATGATGTTTACAGGAGATCTAGGATCGATATAAGCTTTCCATATATGCATATGCCCGATGTTGAATGGTATGTTGATGTTAGAGGGGTCTCCCATTTTGATAAGGGGTGTGCCAAGGATATATGGTGTCTCGGGACTATCAAATAAATCCTTATGGTATTCCCATTCTTCCTTGGTGGGCAACTTATCAAAGTGCTTTTCTATAGTCTCTACCTCCTCTAATTCCTCTCGCCTATTAACCTCAACTTCCTTACTTTCATCCCTAGTCTCGGTTTCTACTCCAACTTCATCCTTGTCACTTTCTTCTATCTCCCTATCTATTGGCTTAATGGTGACAACATTGACAAAGTGTACATGTTTGGATGATGAGGGGTCCTTAATTTGGATTCCGTTATTGGCGTCCCTAGTGTCCTTCCTAGGTGTAGTTAACGCTTGGTTGTTGAGGGCTTTCAACAAGTTGTCTATCTTGTTGGTCATCTCCGTTTGTTGTTGGTTGAATTCGGTTTCGAACCTAGCTATACGAGCTTCTTGAGATGCCATGAACTTAGACATCAATCCTTCAAGATTTTTGGTACTACCATAGTTGTTAGAAGGATTGTTGTTGAAAGTACGGTTGGAGGGTGGACCGTTTGGTTGGTAACGATTAGGTAGATTGGAAGAATTGGCTTGATTTTGTTTCCACCTAAGGTTTGGGTGATTTTTCCAAGAGGGGTTGTATGAATCACCGTAAGGGTTTGGCTCGGGTTTGAAAGTGTACCACTTATCTCCTGCTTCATCGGTACGTGAGGATGCGTAGTCCGCAAAAGTTGTTCCGGGGAGTTCCACACAATCACGAGTGTCATGGGGACCACTACATAATTCGCATGAAGAAGTGATTTTGTTCACTTCGCTTGCAGGCTTAGGAGCTTCGTAAGATTTCATGAGAAACTTGACTTGGTCCTCAAGTTCCATGATCCTCCGGTCGGGAGTGCTAGAGTTGTTCGAAGGCAAAGATATTGCCTTGACCGTTTTGTTCAAATCACAGGGATCATTCCAACTTTCGTTGTCATAGAGAGCAAGATCTTCTATGAGTTCCCATGATTGTTCCGCACTTAGATCACATAGCTTACCACCGGCCGATTGGTCAATAGCTCGCCTCGTGGAGAGATCGATATGGTCATAAAAGATTTGGACTTGGAGCCAAAGATCTATGCCATGATGAGGGACTTTTTGGAGTAAGTCCTTGAAACGAGTTCATGCTTCATAAAGAGATTCATTTTGACGTTGTTGGAACATCAAGATGTCATTTCTAAGCTTAGTAGTTCTCCCCGGTGGGAAAAATTGAGCAAGGAAACGAGTGGTGAGATCATCCCATGTGGTGATGGATCCCGCAGGTAAACGCTCAAGCCATTGACTAGTTTGATCACGTAGAGAGAATTGGAATAGGCGTAATCGGGTTGTCTCTCTAGTTGCAACACCTAAGTCTATGGAATCTACAATTTTAAGGAAGTCCTTGAGATGTTGATTTGGATCTTCGGAACGAAGTCCATGAAATGCACATCCGCTTTGCACCAACCGGATGGTGTCGGATCGCAAGGGAGTCACATTGGCTCTGGTGAGCTCAAAGGTGTTTCGATAGCCTTGTTGGCTAGGTCGGGAATACTCTCCTAAGGTTCGGGGCCTAAGAGGTTCTAGTGGTGGGTTTTGTTGTGGTGGGATGGTGGGTTCAAAGATGTTCCCATCGTCCATGATGTCGGGTGGTGAAGAGTTACGAACAAAAACACAAAGAAATAAGATAGATTAAAGAGAACCTAAAAAATGAAAATAAAATCTTACTAGAAAGGAATCGCAAGTAGACCTAATAAAAAGAGATTCTAACCTAGACAATAACTATTTCCCAGGCTGCGGCGCCAAAAACTTGATGCGTGGGGTTTGCACCAGGCTTTACCTCTCAAGGGATCTTGAGAAGCTTACAACCCCCACCAGGCAGTGTACCTGATCGATATAGTATAGTATAATGACAAGTACCGGGGGATTGATCGTTCAGCTAGGAATAGTGTCGCTAGGATTAGAAAACCTAAAGATTAAGTCTAGAGATGAGGGATGATTCTTTTTGTATTTTTTTTATTTTTAGGAAAGCAAATTAAAATCTCGGGTTTTGAAGGAGTAGGGCGGAATTAGTTGCTAGTCAACTAACCCAATACTAATATGCAATCAAAATAAAATACTAAAAATATAAATAAACTATATAAAACTAAGGTTGTGAGCAATAAGTGGGAGAAATGTGTTTACTTAGATTTCACTACTCCCTAGACATCTTTTACACGTTAATTACTTGTTATAGTTGCGTGGATGACGGATTGTATTCCTTAATACCATTCATGGGGTGGCGTACTTACATCCCCAATCCTATGAGTGCCTACTTCACTCCTATGTCGAGCCGGCTAAGAAGCTCCTAACATGAGATCATTAGAATTTACTCATGCATTAAATACAACCAATAAAACCTAGTACACATCGGTTCATGTTTCCTAAGACGTTCAAGCATGTTACACAATGGAGATCTGCCAGTTTTCTTAAGCCTAACATTGAAATCATTCATCCAATACGACCATAAACAAGTAATCAACACATAATTAACATCTAGGTTTCATTAGATCTAAGCAAACACAAGATAAATCCAGCCTAGCATGTTGAAATTAAGACAAGCACAAGATATAGACAACCAACACATAGACATATTGATTAAATTGAAGAGAAGACTTATCTCAATAGCACATGAAAGGATTCAAGGGGTGAAAACCCTTGAATTTACTGTAAAATACGAGCTAGGGTTCACAAAGTTCGGCCATAGGGTTTCTCCACACAAGTTCCTCTCAAATGAATGAAAATTAGAAAACTATATATAGATTTTAGAAGGTGACGGCGTCAAGAACAAATGTCTGACGCCTTTGATGCGTAGGGATTGCACCAGGCTTTACCTCTCAAGGGATCTTGAGAAGCTTACAACCCCCACCAGGCAGTGTACCTGATCGTTGTAGTATAGTATAGTGACAAGTACTGGGGGATTGATCGTTCAGCTAGGAATAGTGTGGCTAGGATTAGAAAACCTAAATATTAGTTCTAGAGGTGAAGGATGATTATTTTTGTAACACCTAAAATCCGAAAGCATGTGAAAAGACCAAAATGCCCCTACAAGTTAAAACTTATATAAAAGCTTATAAAAGTATCCAAATAAATCCCAAACTACTAACAATGCATAAGTTATGCTACCAAATATTTTTAACAACTTCATTACACATTTATACAAGTGGTAAAATTACCAAAATGCCCCTAGTTTGGCCGATTGAGATAAAAGTTACTTGAAAGAGTTCTAAATTGAATTAAAATGGTGTATATTTGGTAAATTTAGAAGATATTCATCACCAAATATTTTGTCCACCAAAGATCACGAAAATTCTGGCCCAAGACTCCCCATTTACACGGCCATACTCCAATTAGAACAAATCCATACCTTTTATGCTAAACCCTAAAGTGCCGATCAAGAAAATAAACACACAAACAAATCACAAGCCTCCATTCGACTCTCCCATCACTCTCAAGCATTTTTCTGTGATTCATCAACACCCTAAGAAGCCAAGAAAAATCCCATTCGAATTGTTGAAGCCTTACACGATCGTAGCATTGTTTTCTTTGTGTCGAGCCCTAGAACAAAGGTAAATTCGTTATGTTTCATACGACCTCTATAAAAATGATTTCTTATTTTTCTGATGTTCCTTACATCATATAAGACCCACGAAAATTGGTTTCAAGGTTGCTAGGCCTTTGGTGAAGTCGTGACAATTTTTGGAGTGTTTTGGCCAATCGAGTATACATCCGATCGAACTGCTGATTCCACACGTTCAAAAATTGATTTGGTATTTTTCTCAGACCCTTTATACCTCATAAACATCAAATAAATTGTTTGGTTCGACCCATGCATGTTCGACATCACTTTTGTGAATTAAAACCCTAAAAACGTGTTTAATTGTAAAAGATACATTCCGATCCAGAATAATTCTTAATAAAATTTTTATACACTTATTATGATGTGTTATAACCTGGAAAAATGTTGGAAAAATTATCTTGGCTTAGATCATGGTATTTCGAATTATTTGGTTTTGTGTAAATCGTAAATAAAAAGAAGAAAGAAAATAAAGTCGAGAGCCTAGGGTTTTGGTTTAGGGCTGGAAAAGGTGATAATTAATGATATGTACTGATGAGTTAATGATTGGAAATTGATTAGAAGGATTAGGGTTTCTAAAACCTATATTTTGGTTTATGCGATTTGGCTAAAATGTTTTGGTAAGTTTTGTAACTTCTAAAACTTAAGGGTTATTTTTAGAACTTATTATGGGCTGTGTACTATTCGAATAAAATGTAACCTAAGGGTACCATATGTAATTTTTATATTTTGAAAGGTTAAAATGAATTTAAAACTAATTAGGGTTTCGATTTTGGAAATAATTAAAATGGAGGGACTAAACATGTAAATTCTGGAAACTTAAGGTGATTTTGAATAATAAAATATATTCAGGGGGTTTTGTGCAAATTTGGTAATTTAATGGTTTAATATGTAATTATTGATAATTAAAGGTTGAAATTGTAAATTAAAGGGTTAAATATGTAACTTTGATAACTTGAAGGACTTAAAGTGTAAATTGTGAATACTTGAAGGTGTATTCGTATAACATGATAAAATAAGGGATCATTATGTAAAATGGATAAGCTAAGGGTTTAATGTGTAACTTTGAATACTAAAAGGTTTAAAGTGTAATTTTGGAAAGTAAAGGGTTAAAATGTAAAGTTATGAAACCCTAAGGACCAAATGTGTAAATATGTTAAAAGATACTTTGATTCCATTAATAATGACTCAACTTTCTAATTATGGAAACTTTCTAAAAGTGGAAACTTACTATTTATGGAAACCTGCTAAAAGTGGAAAGTCACTTTAAATGGAAAGTTACTAAAACTGGAAAGCCGACTAAAATGAGAAATTTGAATTGAATAAGTTATTAATAACAAGCCGACCATTAATTCGTGTAGATTCGCTGAAGAAGGAATTTTGCTTTCGACCTTTATGTTTCTGTCATGTGTGCACTTGCGGTTTAAGGTACAGATATTCTGACCTTTCTCAAAAGGTTTCTCATGATCTCTTTCATATTCTGATCCGTTAGTTCCTGAATTGATGCCATTGCTATGATCCCCTTTACTTGAACTTTCTCTGTTGATCCCACTTGATATAACCTCCGTTATGAAACCATGCTATGAAAACCTTTTAATTATGCCATGGAAATGTTTTGAGAAGAACCGATTTGAAAAGATGTTTATAAATGATGCTAAATTTCTCTTTAAAATAAAGGTTATTTAACTTTCATGAACACTATATTTTGAAAGACCATTTTTATGAAAACTGTTTTAAAAGATTATTTAAATTGGACTTTTAATAGAAACTTTTGAAACGGACTTTTGAACTGAACCATAAATTGATTTTTTTGAATATGAACCTTGACCTGATAAACTCTGATTGGACCTTGAATACTATTTCTGATATGAACCCTTTGTTATGAACTGCTATTATGAACCTTTGATATGATTCTGAGATACACCTTTGCTATATGACCTTTTGTATGATATGAGACCTGACTCTTAGTTTGATACCCGAGCCATTTCTGTTTTCCCTACCTATGGAGGTACCATAGGCGTGTCTGTGATGCACCACTGGCATGACTAGTGTGTGGCCCTAGTGATTTGGCTACACCGTCCCCTTTCTGTTATATGATATGCGCGCTTTATGATATGATTTGTTATGGCCACTATGATTTCTGCGGGGGCGTATGGATGCATCCTAGATTTGTTCTGTTTAGTGGATTTAACTATGATTATGATTATGATATATGTCTGGTGACTGGTACTGTGTGCTATACATGCCTTTCACAATTTCTGGGAGTTCGCTACTCCACCCATTTGAAGAATGAGGACACCCCTCATATTATCTGATTATCTGAGAGGACTCCCCTCTATATGATTATGAAGAATTATGGTATTGACGGCCTATATGATATGATATGTTTTTGGGCTCGTGGTAGATGACTATCCTTTCTTCTTTCTATTCTATTACTCTTTTATCTATTCCTTATTCTATTTCCCCAATGCACTATGTTTCAGTTCTGTTTCATTATCATTGCTTTGTATATGTATCTGTTCACTGGGCTTTTTAAGCTCAGCCGCATTTCCTTTTCCTGCGGCAGGTTTTAGTAGGAAGCTGGGTTATGGGAAGAGAGTGTGACTGGACTTAGAAGACTATGCTTTGGACTAGAGACGATTAGATGAAGTTTCACCTTATTAGACATAGTATTTATGGTTTTGTAACCTTGTAGTTTCAGATTTTCATTTGTAACCCTGAATTTCGTTGTATGTATGAATCATATGCTTGTGTTTGTTCTGATATGTCACTGTAATGTAATACTTCTACCCTTATCGGGTTGGGGTGTTACAATTATGGTATCAGAGACCAGGCTGCGATTCGTAATACATTTACCCTTGACCTGTGAAGTTTGGACCCCTAAGTTTCCACTGTAGGCGCTCATAAGACAACCTTTGAAACTTTACATTAGGATTCCCCATAGGAACCCAAGTTATTACCAGTGAGGAATGGGTAGACTAAGACATTTATGTAAGTATCATTTGCTTCCATATCACTCTGATCGTGCCTTTGCTCTTAGATAAGCCTTATAGGGACCCTTGTTTCAGAAGTTAGAAGTTTTGCAACTTAAGCTTAGTAACCAAGTAAGTTTGGAATACCTCGGAAGGCTACCTGGATACCTTACACATTTAAGTTTCACCTTTAGATTTTGATCTCCGCCTCCGATTTGTTTGATAAGCTGTTTGACACCTTTTCGACCACATCGTAGGTCATTCAACCACAATGTGTTAGACACATTCTGTAAATTCATTTCTTATGCTGGGTATGAATGTACCACCCGATACTACTTAACTCTGTATGATCCATTACTACCCCTATGAGAACTCTGGTAATTATGAACCACGAATATGAGAAGTTTTGTTTCCTCTCTTTGAATGACGAACCTTGTTCTGCCAACCGTTTCCTTTGGAAGGGTATGATGTAAGTACTATCTCTATATGGATTTGTTAACTAAGCATGATGATGCTGATAACTGAGATTCTGTAACTCTCACGATTGACAATTATACGATGTTCGTATTACCAATGAGACACATCCTACCTGCTACTTATGCTAAGATGCTAAACGAAATTCCCACACATTGAACTATTCGTTTATCCATCCCAACATTTTTGTTGAACCATGTACTTGACTCTGATATATGAACTATCTGTATGATTTGACGACTGTATTCACTCTATGAATCCTTTGACTTTGAGATGTCTGATTGTACGGTCTTTTGGACTGAATGGCTATTCGTGAAGATACCATAGACTACCATATCTGAAATGTGACCTTAAAAATCTGCTTCACCCTATTCCATTATGATGACTCTCTACATCTGCTAAAATTTCTGTCACTATGGAAACACCTACCCCAAACTTATGTGATTACCAAGTTGTCCTGAAAACCATTATTATCAACCCTTGGAAAGTTCTACTATTGGGAAATATTTTGTCATACGAAGATTTTCCGGTATTCTCTGATGAACCTTTTGGTACTCCTTCCTGCTTAAGAAGTAGAGTGGACATTGAATTGATCTCAGTTGAAGAAACCATGGTGCCATAGAAGTTGAGAGATTGAAGGAGCTGATGGAATATGATTTTTAACCTTGGTGATTCTCTTTAGATGCTCTTGTTTGTTTATGAAGAAGAACGAGAGAAGTATGCGATGACGTATCGACTATCGTAAACTTAAACGTACCACTATCACTAATCATTATCTGTTTCCGCGTATCAATAATTAATTTGGTCTTCCTTTGAAACTCCGCGTCTGATTGCATCATTTTAGATTTGAAGGACTGAAGAAGCAACCACAAAAACTTCTAAGAAGGGGGTTAACTAACCGAGAGTAACCTTTGGGAAGTATTTCAGTTCCTGAAGAAGAAAGAAGGCGATGTGAAAATTCCCTGAGATGATTTCTGAAGTTGCCTTTGCACTCGTTATAACATTTATGAACTTGAATGATACCAATGGTGTTGGCTAGAATAATCATGTTTTTCGCGTGTTTTGGACAAATTGTCATAGTATGACATTGTGTTGTGTTCTAAAACGAAAGAAGAACATAGAGATTATTGGTGAGACGACCCTTTGTTCTGGAAGAGAAATTTGATTAACGTTCAGAAAGCATAATAGACAACACTACCCTGTATAATGTAAAGACAGAGCTTTCACAAGAAGGACCAAGATCGAAGATCGTTATCGGAGTTAGAAACTTGGTGGAAGAGTCGTAGAAGATGGTTGCGACAAGCATTACCATGGAAGAAGCATACAAGAAGAAGTGAGGAACTAGGATAGTGCTCAATCATGCATCACGCAACACGTGAAGATTTCAGTTCGGGCATCAAGACAACCAGACCAAAGAAGACGAACCATTCAACACACAACCTGGAGTCGACAACAACATCATGTACCTTAAAACCTGGAGCTATGTTAGAAGACCTGTCAAAGACACGCAGTCTTGTTTCTCTATTCATTTTAGTTGCACTAAGATGAATTAAGAGCAGAAGCAGACTTGCGGATGGAGGGATGCACAGTGATCGTGTCAGAGACTGCCGTTACGATGCCACAATACCAAGAGGAGTTGCTGAAGGCGTGAGGAACCAGACTCGAGTTTGTAAATTCTTTTCATCGTTAGGTAAGAGGGACAAGCGTAAACAGACTACTCCAACTTGGAAAAAGGATTTTTGAAATTGTAATTGAGTGGACGGATTTTGAAGTGGACATTTGTGTTTAGACGTGATGATTGACGCTATTGATAACGTACCTTAATTCTGATTGACATTCTCGGATTTCCGTTACTCTTCGAGTAATTTCGTTCTCTTAGTTATGTTGTTTGATTCGGGAGACCTCTGAGACTGTAGGTGGACTAGGTGGATTTAGATAAGTTTGTGTTGTTCACGACTTGAGATAAAGTATGACCAGCATGAGGGCATGTGTATATGATGCCAGTATTATGACGTCTGGCCAGCGTGATAATACTTACATCATATAATGTGCACTTATGGTGGGCATATGATATTTTAAGAAGTGCCTTGGAAGCCTTAGAATTTCTGATATCTGATTGAAATCATTCGCATTTAGTGAGACTTTAGGTTCATTCTACCTATACGTTTGATCTGCTGTCCTTGATATACGATTCGATACGTTTGGACTCTCGACACGTGTTTTGCTGATCTTTACAACTTCTGATAAGAATCTTAGGTTCCATTATGAAATTTCTGCCGTTGACGATATCTAACGATGTGCTTTTTGTCCGTATACGATTCGCATTCGCGAAGTTGTTCATTATGATCTGCTATGAGTAAAATATGTGATTGTGGACTTTGAGGAAATGAGACCTGTTTGTTTATGAGAATACCTTTGGAAAGTTATCTAAAAGCCGAGACTATCTGAGAAGCTGAAGGGTTAAATCGTATATCACCCCATGTTGCTACAATTCAATGTATTCTCATCTGATTCGCCTAACCAATTCGATGAAAATCCTATGTATTTTTATACCTCTTCCTGGAGAATTCGTTTATCATCCGTTATGTTTGGTACATTATCCTTTTGATTCAAATTCAATATGATATGTCCTTCTGAGAAATCTGAAACTGTTTTGACAATAATTACGAGTCATGAGAAACCAGTTGGTCTGAATATCTTTTGGAAGAACCTCCCCGGGCGTGAGAATGTTGTGACGACTTTTGCGGTTTGCTACGACTTCGTCTAACTTTGCGACTTCAAATTTCAAGGACGAAATTTTTCTTTTTAGAGGGGAAGAAGTTGTAACACCTAAAATCCGAAAGCATGTGAAAAGACCAAAATGCCCCTACAAGTTAAAACTTATATAAAAGCTTATAAAAGTATCCAAATAAATCCCAAACTACTAACAATGCATAAGTTATGCTACCAAATATTTTTAACAACTTCATTACACATTTATACAAGTGTTAAAATTACCAAAATGCCCCTAGTTTGGCCGATTGAGATAAAAGTTACTTGAAAGAGTTCTAAATTGAATTAAAATGGTGTATATTTGGTAAATTTAGAAGATATTCATCACCAAATATTTTGTCCACCAAAGATCACGAAAATTCTGGCCCAAGACTCCCCATTTACACGGCCATACTCCAATTAGATCAAATCCATACCTTTTATGCTAAACCCTAAAGTGCCGATCAAGAAAATAAACACACAAACAAATCACAAGCCTCCATTCGACTCTCCCATCACTCTCAAGCATTTTTCTGTGATTCATCAACACCCTAAGAAGCCAAGAAAAATCCCATTCGAATTGTTGAAGCCTTACACGATCGTAGCATTGTTTTCTTTGTGTCGAGCCCTAGAACAAAGGTAAATTCGTTATGTTTCATACGACCTCTATAAAAATGATTTCTTATTTTTCTGATGTTCCTTACATCATATAAGACCCACGAAAATTGGTTTCAAGGTTGCTAGGCCTTTGGTGAAGTCGTTACAATTTTTGGAGTGTTTTGGCCAATCGAGTATACATCCGATCGAACTGCTGATTCCACATGTTCAAAAATTGATTTGGTATTTTTCTCAGACCCTTTATACCTCATAAACATCAAATAAATTGTTTGGTTCGACCCATGCATGCTCGAAATCACTTTTGTGAATTAAAACCCTAAAAACGTGTTTAATTGTAAAAGATACATTCCGATCCAGAATAATTCTTAATAAAATTTTTATACACTTATTATGATGTGTTATAACCTGGAAAAATGTTGGAAAAATTATCTTGGCTTAGATCATGGTATTTCGAATTATTTGGTTTTGTGTAAATCGTAAATAAAAAGAAGAAAGAAAATAAAGTCGAGAGCCTAGGGTTTTGGTTTAGGGCTGGAAAAGGTGATAATTAATGATATGTACTGATGAGTTAATGATTGGAAATTGATTAGAAGGATTAGGGTTTCTAAAACCTATATTTTGGTTTATGCGATTTGGCTAAAATGTTTTGGTAAGTTTTGTAACTTCTAAAACTTAAGGGTTATTTTTAGAACTTATTGTGGGCTGTGTACTATTCGAATAAAATGTAACCTAAGGGTACCATATGTAATTTTTATATTTTGAAAGGTTAAAATGAATTTAAAACTAATTAGGGTTTCGATTTTGGAAATAATTAAAATGGAGGGACTAAACATGTAAATTCTGGAAACTTAAGGTGATTTTGAATAATAAAATATATTCAGGGGGTTTTGTGCAAATTTGGTAATTTAATGGTTTAATATGTAATTATTGATAATTAAAGGTTGAAATTGTAAATTAAAGGGTTAAATATGTAACTTTGATAACTTGAAGGACTTAAAGTGTAAATTGTGAATACTTGAAGGTGTATTCGTATAACATGATAAAATAAGGGATCATTATGTAAAATGGATAAGCTAAGGGTTTAATGTGTAACTTTGAATACTAAAAGGTTTAAAGTGTAATTTTGGAAAGTAAAGGGTTAAAATGTAAAGTTATGAAACCCTAAGGACCAAATGTGTAAATATGTTAAAAGATACTTTGATTCCATTAATAATGACTCAACTTTCTAATTATGGAAACTTTCTAAAAGTGGAAACTTACTATTTATGGAAACCTGCTAAAAGTGGAAAGTCACTTTAAATGGAAAGTTACTAAAACTGGAAAGCCGACTAAAATGAGAAATTTGAATTGAATAAGTTATTAATAACAAGCCGACCATTAATTCGTGTAGATTCGCTGAAGAAGGAATTTTGCTTTCGACCTTTATATTTCTGTCATGTGTGCACTTGCGGTTTAAGGTACAGATATTCTGACCTTTCTCAAAAGGTTTCTCATGATCTCTTTCATATTCTGATCCGTTAGTTCCTGAATTGATGCCATTGCTATGATCCCCTTTACTTGAACTTTCTCTGTTGATCCCACTTGATATAACCTCCGTTATGAAACCATGCTATGAAAACCTTTTAATTATGCCATGGAAATGTTTTGAGAAGAACCGATTTGAAAAGATGTTTATAAATGATGCTAAATTTCTCTTTAAAATAAAGGTTATTTAACTTTCATGAACACTATATTTTGAAAGACCATTTTTATGAAAACTGTTTTAAAAGATTATTTAAATTGGACTTTTAATAGAAACTTTTGAAACGGACTTTTGAACTGAACCATAAATTGATTTTTTTGAATATGAACCTTGACCTGATAAACTCTGATTGGACCTTGAATACTATTTCTGATATGAACCCTTTGTTATGAACTGCTATTATGAACCTTTGATATGATTCTGAGATACACCTTTGCTATATGACCTTTTGTATGATATGAGACCTGACTCTTAGTTTGATACCCGAGCCATTTCTGTTTTCCCTACCTATGGAGGTACCATAGGCGTGTCTGTGATGCACCACTGGCATGACTAGTGTGTGGCCCTAGTGATTTGGCTACACCGTCCCCTTTCTGTTATATGATATGCGCGCTTTATGATATGATTTGTTATGGCCACTATGATTTCTGCGGGGGCGTATGGATGCATCCTAGATCTGTTCTGTTTAGTGGATTTAACTATGATTATGATTATGATATATGTCTGGTGACTGGTACTGTGTGCTATACATGCCTTTCACAATTTCTGGGAGTTCGCTACTCCACCCATTTGAAGAATGAGGACACCCCTCATATTATCTGATTATCTGAGAGGACTCCCCTCTATATGATTATGAAGAATTATGGTATTGACGGCCTATATGATATGATATGTTTCTGGGCTCGTGGTAGATGACTATCCTTTCTTCTTTCTATTCTATTACTCTTTTATCTATTCCTTATTCTATTTCCCCAATGCACTATGTTTCAGTTCTGTTTCATTATCATTGCTTTGTATATGTATCTGTTCACTGGGCTTTTTAAGCTCAGCCGCATTTCCTTTTCCTGCGGCAGGTTTTAGTAGGAAGCTGGGTTATGGGAAGAGAGTGTGACTGGACTTAGAAGACTATGCTTTGGACTAGAGACGATTAGATGAAGTTTCACCTTATTAGACATAGTATTTATGGTTTTGTAACCTTGTAGTTTCAGATTTTCATTTGTAACCCTGAATTTCGTTGTATGTATGAATCATATGCTTGTGTTTGTTCTGATATGTCACTGTAATGTAATACTTCTACCCTTATCGGGTTGGGGTGTTACAATTTTTGTATTTTTATATTTTTTAGAAAGCAAGTAAAAATCTCGGGTTTGAAGGATTTGGGCGAAATTAGTTGCTAGTCAACTAACCCAATACTAAAGATGCAATCAAAATAAAATACTAGAAATGAGAATAAAACTAAATTAAACTACGGTTGTGAGCAATAAGTGGAGAAAATGTGTTTACTTAGATTTCACTACTCCCTAGATATCTTTTACACGTTAATTACTTGTTATAGTTGCGTGGATGACGGATTGTATTCCTTAATACCATTCATGGGGTGGCGCACTTAACTCCCCAATCCTATGAGTTCCTACTTCACTCCTATGTCGAGCCGGCTAAGAAGCTCCTAACATGGGATCATTAGAATTTACTCATGCATTAAATACAACCAATAAAACCTAGTGCACATTGGCTCATGTTTCCTAAGACGTTCAAACATGTTACCATTTGGAGATCTGCCAGTTTTCTTAAGCCTAACATCGAAATCATTCATCCAATACGACCATAAACAAGTAATCAACACATAATCAACATCTAGGTTTCATTAGATCTAAGCAAACACAAGATAAATCTAGCCTAGCATGGTGGAATCAAGACAAGCACAAGATATAGACAACCAACACATAGACATATTGATTGAATTAGAAGAACACTTATCTCAATTACACATGTCACCTATTGTTCTCAGCTTGGAAAATTAAGTCTTTGGCGTTTTCTTCACTTTTATGCTCCAAAAACGTCCGAATTGCTTCCTTTTCCAGATTTCACTCCCAAAGTACCTAAAATCACAAAAGGAACGATTTAGGGCAATATTTGATCAAATAAATTCAATTCCGGGCTTAAATGACCCCCTAAAAGTGGTTCATTTTTCGCCTCATCAGCCGTCATCTCGCCGCCAAATAACTCCTCGAACTGCCTAGATCTGGGTCTGACGCAGTCATGTGTACACCTTATGCAGGCCGTCATGATTTTAACTCTTGACGCTCTTTTTGTGACGCCTTCAGGTTTCTTCTGGGTCGTCATGGACTTTACTCTTGACACCGTCAAATATTTCCTCTTGACGCCGTCATGCACAGTTTCCAGCATTGAAAATTATGTCTTTGCCGTTTTCTTCACTTTTATGCTCCAAAAACGTCCGAATTGCTTCCTTTTCCAGATTTCACTCCCAAAGTACCTAAAATCACAAAAGGAACTATTTAGGGCAATATTTGATCAAATAAATTCAATTCCGGGCTTAAATGACCCCCTAAAAGTGGTTCATTTTTCGCCTCATCACTTGTACTCCAAGTAATCACTTTTCTTGAATCCCAAGACAAAGCTAAACCTTACTTGTCTTCCAAGAACCACCAGGACTTGAATTCCAAGAAACCGAAAACTTGAAGTTGAAACTTCTTGCAAAACCTTGTCACTTTTGAAGCTCAAAACCGAAACTCCAAGAACCTTGTGACAAAAGAAAATGATTTCTATAACCCTAGGATAATCGATCCACCTCCTTGCAAGATAACTTCAAGAACCTTGTTGCCCAAGTAATCTTGACTCGCAAACCTAGAAACCTTGAACCTTGTAATCTACACAACGATAGCCAAACAATAACCGAAAACGACAAAGAACACAACAACCAAACCAGAAAATTCGACAAGCTATATCTCTTTCCTGGAAGCTCCGATGCAAGATCCCTCCAGTGAGATCCTGGATCTATGTGCCTTCAACCTATGGTTCGAATTTCATAGAAATCCAATGGTTAACGAACCCGCATCGCCAATTCTCCCACGACTGTGCAGTAACTGCGAACCAAACCCGGTTCACTCGTTTCTCTTGTTTTAGCTCTATCCACATTGTGTGATTCGTTCTTCTCGAACCAGGCTCCGATGAAATCCAACAAACCGGTTTCTAGAGCGGAACCACGAATCAAGAACTACTCCAACGAGACCTCGGCAAAGGGTTATGATCCCTTAATGCCGAGTGGCACCAACAGACACGAGATATTTACACTCAAACGTTTATCAAACGTGAGCAAGAAAAGAAGGTACAAATAAAACGTCACCCCCTCATCCCTATTTATAGAGAATGAGGGGGGAGAAACCTAATCCTTGGTGAACAAGGATTCTACAATTGAGGAGGTTAGGAACTTTCCTAATACATGACTAACCTCCTTAAGTTTGAGCTAAAATACAATTAACCCCCTAAACTTATATCCTAACTATTACACACTAATATTCTAACAAGGCATATACTGATTTTGGCCAAATATATAGCTGAAAACCATAAAATATACATAAATAAGAAACGAGATTCTAACTTATCTAAGCAATACGAATGAAAATTTTGATGTGAATTACGGATTATATACTTAATTTAAGTGTTAATTTATATTATTAAAAGTACATTAGTAAGATAAAACTAAAAATTTCGCGGCTGCTATTTTATTCGTATTAGTTTAATATGTAATTAGTGTTAGGTTCATTCTTTCCGTTTTATAATTATCTGGATTAAATTTGACCGAAATTGGTGTAAATTAAGATAAATACATAATTTGGTGGCCTATAAATTACTTTCAAAATAATGAGTGGCATATACGAGAAAAAAATTAAAAGTTGAGTGGCCTCTCTATATATTATCCAAAAAAAATGAGAGAAGTTTCAATCTTTTATATAACAAGAAAACTCATTTTTTTGTCAAATCGAGAGTTTTGATTAACTAATGAGAAAGCTCGATTTTGCAATTGAGTTTTTTCATGGGCCAATTAAGAAATCAGGCCAGAAAAAATGGGCCAATATTGGAGTTTTTATGAAAACTCCTCAAACATAAACTTGCTGAAATTGCGAATAAAGAAACTTAGGAGGAACCGGGTGTGATTTTTAAAACTTTGATGTCGAAAAAGTATAAACAATAAATCCGTTTCATTAGAATCGTGTTTCCAAAATAAGATGCACATTATAAATTGTTATAAAAATGATATTTATCATCGCTGACATGTTTATATATTTAAATAACTTTACGTACATATCTATTAGAATACGAATATAAAACCCTAATTCGGAGACTATATATACTCGCTCAAGAAAGGTGTTCATCGTACATTAGCCTTCTAACCTTTAAATCTTCGTTTTCTTATTTCAAGAAAAACCATGTAGATGATCTCAGATTTTGACGTTGATGTTACGGCTGTTGAGTGCAAACATTCGAGTTATATTTTTAAATATTAACTCCAAAGATTTTATTTATCTATTAATATTGATATTCATGATTGTAGACATCAAGATTCAAGGTGATCGGGAGGTCGGGGAAGCTCAAAATGAGAGAGAGAGAGAGAGAGAGAGAGAGAGAGAGAGAGAGGGGGGGGGGGGAAGAGTGTGTATTTCATTAAGAAAGTAGGAAGAATTACACACAAAAGATTGAGAGCTACACCCTCCTAGGAAGTCTATCTTACACGCCTATCTCTACTATATTGACATAACAAGTACATGCGTATAAATAAACTATAATACTAATTTAAATCCCATAATGTCTTCATATTTAAGGAAAACAATCTACCCCTGTATAATAACATTCAGAATTCATTTACAATGTTTTTTTTTTGGGTAAAAAGTCAAAAGACCCGGTAAATATATTACTCCAAAAAACGTTTGAGTACAAAGGATATGGGTGAATCTCATATCTCAGCCCGTTACATAGGCGGAAAAGCTTACATAACAAGATACTTCCTATTCTCTAAGCAAGAAAATAAACCACTACTTAAAGGATAACATTAGACTCCTAAGAAACCAAATCACTTCATTCGAAGGCCTTGAAGCTTGAAATTCCCTCGAAGATCGTAGAACTGAGCCGCATAGTTGTCATACTCATATTCATCATAATCATCTTCACGATCATGACCACCACCAAATAGGTTTGCTGACTTATCAAAAGTGTTCTCAACGTCCTCATCATCACTGTCAGAAACATCAATCTCTCCCATCTTAGAGAATGGGTTAACCCTCTTAGTAGAAGAAATAGGCGGAGTCGGATAATCAACCTTTTTAATAGGATGACCATCATCATCCACGGGAGTCGCTTTCCCATCGATAAGTAACTTTTCAAGCTCTCCAATTTTATCAACAATAGGCGTAGGCTCATGATCCTCACTAGGCTTAGGGGCCCCAGCCTGGTCCTTCTCTTTCAAAGCTCTCACAATAGGTTCTTGTGAGGTATTTCCAGTCTTTAGAGACCCATCCTTTGTAGCTTCCACTGTGGTACCAGATTCCACTTCCTTGACATAGGTAGGAATACCAAAATTCATTTACAATGTTTCTAGCAAGTAAAAACTAAAAACAATAATAACTTTCAAAGCGCAGCCAAATCTGAGGATGAACTTTAATGCTCTTTGTTTTCTTCATATAATTCAGCTTGGATCTCTTTCACTTGAAGTCAAACACTGTAATAAGTATAAACTATAAACTGGGATGAATCCCCCTCCCCCCAATTCATACGTCGTGTCTTTAGAAGCTTCTTCGTACTATTCTTTTTGGTAAAGTTTATGAATTAGCTCCCCCCCCCCCCCACCCCCAAAACTGACATCAATTTTCTGCAGATTCGAAACTTGTTGTGTACATATCTTATGTCTTGACTTTGAGTGCACAACGGAAAATGTAGAAGATACCGTATCTTTAACTTTGACATAGGAGCTAAAACTTTTGTAGATATTGTTATACACAATTAGCAAGCTTCTATGTCTTCTTCATTGAGATAAACGTTCAAGCACGTATCTTGAGACAGACAACCATCCTCTAGCTTGACTCTAAGATAGATAGGTATACTCAATGAAATGCAGAATATTCATTTGGGAGAACATGTAAGAAATCAACAATATCTTCTCACGTATGCAAAATACTTCAAACTAACCAGACCACGAAAGTCGAAATAATAATACCCGGGACGAATCTACCCAATCAATGTTCATCATCCCAGTAAATCCCTCAAGAAGTACTCATAATATAACTGACACGAATCCATTTGACCAATGTCCATAAACTAGATAAATCCCTCTACACGTAGTACTCTCCCATGATGGTTGCGATCTATCGTAACCATCATGAATACGTTTACGTTTAAATACTCGACCTTGTCTTAAGCAAATATTTGTAACGTTTTGAACTTCGCAGAATATTCATTTGGGTGAACATGCAAGAAATCAACAATATCTTCTGACGTATGCAAAATACTTCAAATTAAGTAGACCACAAAAGTCAAAATAATAATACCCGGCGCGAATCTACCCAATTAATGTTCATCGACCCAATAAATCCCTCAAAAAGTACTCATAATATTCTTGCACCCCTAGATATATCAAGTTTGTCCAAGGCTATGTCGCATGTAGTTTTTTAAGGTTTGTCAAAAAGACATTCAAACCCAAAATCCCCCCGTGCTAGTTATGTCATCTAACAGAAATAACAAAGTGACAAACTGGAACACAATGCCATGGGACGTCACTAACTGTTTGCAAGATGAAATATCTAAACACTCCATTACATGCCTTAAGCATAGGCATCCAAAGTCTAAACATTTGAATAAATTGTTTGACTTGTTTATAGACATATCACCTTCGGCAGCAGCTCTTTCTCATTTATAAGTTAAAATGGTATGAACACTTTTTTTTAGAATAAATCAAAACTATCAGTCAAGATCTGCTCCATCTATAATACTTAATTTATAATGGATAATTCCATATATACTCAATCTAAACATGAAAATGTCATATATACCCAAAATAGATGTTTCGAATGCATGATGTACGATGTATTTATAGCATGTTTCGGGTAGATATGTCATTTGTGTTTTAGTCGGATATATATAAAGAGTAAATGTCCATTCTTGAAATCTTTAATTTTGAAAACTTAAATTAATGTAGTTGGCCTAAATTGCCCTTACGTGTCTCATAATACACCTTAAGCTTAATCAATTCTAAACTTCACAACTTTTCAAAAACACACTATATTAATTTTAGAAAACACATGTTTTGTATTTCAAAAAACTTCGCTTTGCCTCAAAAGTTGAACCAGAATCATGATTTCGCAAGTATAATTATTTGCTGCTATACACCGTCGCTTTGCGCGGGTATACATCTAGTTTTCTCAAAATGTATGCAGGACGAAGTGGGACACTGCCCAAAACCTAAAAATTGTACTTAAGTTCAACAATTTCACATAAAAAACTCTTGACGTCTAATTAATATATCAACTGAATATGAGTCTTTGAGCAAACTGACTACCAAAATGTAATAAAATATTTTTGCATTAAAAAATGCTTGTCCAGAGTTAATTATCTGAGGACGCGTATCTGTGCAGCTCAAGTGGTGCTATTGCTTTCACAAGCGCCTTGTGTGTGTTGACAGTACTTTAGGACATGTTTTGTTGAATGTCATAGTTGCATGACTTGAACCTGCAAAAAGTGAGCGAACACATAATATAATGAACAAATAGTAAACTATTTGTTAGCAATGATTAGGAATTTGCTAGCCAATCAGGGGCGGATCTAGTGTAGAGCACGGGTATGCAAGTGCATACCCTAAAATTCGACGGGTAGTGTAAAAAACATAGGGTGCATACCCTTCAAGGACCCTTCGAGGACCCTTCGAGGACCATTCGAGCAAAAGTGCATACCCTATTTTGAAATTCTAGTTCCGCCACTGTAGCCAATAATATATACAACGTACATATAGTTTTATCTACTCCCCCAGCCATATTCATTAGAAAAATCCGTAATAAATCCCAAAGAAAATAGGTTGCATGAATACGAAGAATGGAGATATACAAACACATGTGGGGAAAAGCTACAAGAAGCAATATGGTTTAGAAAAACCATGTTTCACAAGTAATCACAAAATGTGATACGCGTCTGTGATCCAATCCAATCAGCTAAACATGATGACCAGAAGAGACTAACAGCTAACGGAATTACACACACGTATCCGACTGTAGTAACTCAATTGAATGAAAAGGAAATGCCTAAATACGCAAGCTAGTATTTAATGGGAATTGCTAATCACTGCCCAGTGAATATGTTGTATTGTTGTAAAGTGGCCATCTTTGTTCCTTTATCAGGTCTATCACACATACACTAACTCCAAGCCCATGTGTAGGTTCAGGTCATATTTATCATCGAATATATATAATGTAAAAGCTAAGTGATACATTGTTTGTAATCACATATTGATACAATCTTGTTAGAGAAGATTATTTGTTCGTAACCAAACATATATATATTTGTTAAACTTTGAAAGAAAATAATAAAGCAAATAAAACTGACAAAAGATGATGCTGAGATAAATAAACTTTACTCCATAAATTCCCGGATTTTTCATTACATAGATAGGTCTTTAACTAAATATCTAAATAACATTAAGCTCACTGCAACAGAATGATTACTGTTTATGATCGGCCGCCACCATGTCCAGGTGGGACACCATGGCCTTCACCTGGACTCGGACCAGATTCCTTGCGGTCGAGCCAACCAAGTGTATTTGGGACCTTGTGACCCACGCCAGGGCTAGGCACAGATCCCTTTCGTGGCATGTCAACAAGCCAACCAGGTGGGTTTGGCACTTTGTGGCCCTCGCCTGGGGGACTTGGTCCTGATTTCTTTTGTGCAAGCCAACCGGGTGGATTTGGGACACTAGATGGGACACCGTGACCCTCTCCTGGAGGGCTCGGCCCAGATTCCTTTTGTGCAAGCCAACCGGGTGGATTTGGAACACTAAATGGGACACCATGACCTTCTCCTGGAGGGCTCGGCCCAGATTCCTTTTGTGCAAGCCAACCGTGTGGATTTAGGACACTAGATTGGACACTGTGACGCTCTCCTGGGGGGCTCGGCCCTGATTCCTTGCGGTCAAGCCAAACAAGTGTATTTGGGACCTTGTGACCCGCGCCAGGGCTAGGCACGGATCCTTGTGGCATGATTCTCAAGGCTTCGATTGAATATAAATCCTTTTGTACAACAAGTACAAAAAGAAAGCAGACACTACTTAGCATGGTGATTTTCATGATTAAGCTAACAAAGAATTAAGACTAATGAGAGACTTATGGTTGATTACAAAGTTGCTGAAGTTCATCAATTTATAAGCATTCTAAACGATACAGAATTAATACAATTATATTTTCTAACAGTCTATTCGAATAACTATTCAACTAATTGCTCAAAGATAGTAAATAGTTATTAATTTTTTGTGTTAAATACATTTAACGTTCAACCTTTGCATTGATGAAATATATTTTGTTGATTCTGTTGATTAATTAAAATATTCTTTTATTAATTAAAAGTAACACACAAACACAGAAAAATGTAAAAGAATGCACAATTAATATGGTACCTCTTACAAACTAGACGATTACCCGTGTATAGCAACGAGATTTTTTATAACTGCAGATAGTTAGAGTGATACTTTGGCACAATATACTAACCTCAACATTAATATTTTCTTGATCATTCATTTTCATTTCCATAAAATTAACTATAAATTAAGACAATGGCAAAAAGAAGTGCATGGTTTTTGTATATTAGAGAGTAGTATGATTTTTTGAAGACCATTATTAAGTAAGTTTGTGCTAACTTGCCATTTATAATAAGGGGTATAATAAGAGAAAACATTACTCAAAATTTAAGAACTTTTAAGAGACTAGACGAGTACCCGTGCATAGCAACGGGATTTTATAGCGGATTGTAGCGATAAAAAAAGTTTAGTGGTTATAAATGAAAAATAATAAAAATTTGAGGATTTGGGATTAAACGTAATGTTTTGAAACCCGATTCGACCCGGCTGGTTCCACCGGTTGAACCGATTCCGATAAAAAAACAGGTCAAATAAAACCGGTTTTGTTATTTTCGAAACTCGGTTAGATCCGAAAATTGGTTTTGTATATTTTTCCCGAAAATTGTGGTGTAAGCTTAGACTAATTATTATATACCTTAAATACATTTTAATTTAAAATAATTTCATAAATTTCCTAGATAGATGATTGGATTTTTTAAGTTTGACCAAGACTGAATTTTTTCACGTTTCAAGTTTAACTATTTTGTTTTATAAATAGTATAGAAGTATAGCTTTGTGAGTTTTTCTTTTATAGATGAGTACTCGTGCATAATAACGTGATTTTATAAATGGCAAATAATTATGATTGTAACATGACGAATGTGTTACTCGAATTCACCACTGCAAGCCAGCTAATCATCAATTTACTCTCAAAGTTAATTAATATCATAATATGTATATACTTAGAGTTAGTCAAAAGCACAATTATTATAACATTTATGTGTACCTTAAAAGTTGATTATGATCAATTTACTAACAAACTTCATTCTAAGAAACAAACGTTATGTAAAGATTTCATAATTTTGTATATAATAGGTAATAGATAAATCGTTATATTTGAACAATATCTATACTACTAATAATGCATATTGCACCTTCTCTCCTATTAATTTTTTAAGATTTCCTTATTTAGATTTTTAAGTAATTTACAAGTAATAAAGCATAAAAGACATCTATGTAAAGCACACAATATTTAAGTCACCATATATCTTACATATGTACATTTAATACACCCCTAAAACAATTAATACAATTCATAAAACATAAAGTACAATGATTTACAGCACAAAATCTAATTAAATGTACAACCCTTAATTCCAAATCTGAGTTTGACTTCAGTTTTAATCATCATCAGTCCGAACCATAACCAAATACCATTACCAAACCACCAAAATAAACAATTAATATAAACCAGATCTCTGATTACATTCTCATCTTTTTTGGATTACATATTTTTCGGTTAAAAAAAACAAAAACGAAACTAAAGCTTGAACAAAATAATTAAAATTGATTATAAAAAGCTTGAACAATATCACATCACTGATCTCTATACTATCCCATCTACACAAGACCAAGAACCCATTTCATTTGTACCAGAAATCATAATATTAGTCACGAGTTTGACTTGTGACCGAGTCAAACGACGCGTATAAACGCGTTTTCTCACCTTTCTTCAATAGATCTACAAGTTTAAGTGTTAAAATGATGGTGGTGGTGGTGTTTTAACGGCGGTAGAGGCAAAACGAGGTGGTGGTGAAACTATTTAGGGCGCGTGTGCAGTAGCAAAAAGAAGAGAAGATGTTGGTGGTTATTTTGGTGGTGGAGGTGAGGTTGTTTAAGTGGCAGTGATGGTGTTTCGAGGGTGACCGACGGCGGCAGAAAAGAGAGGACAGAGAGAGACGGCTAGGGTATTATGAGAGGGGGAGGGAGTGTTTATGTTTAAGAAGAGATGAAAATGAGAAATAAAGTGTGTTGTAGGGTTTTTTTTATTCCCCTCAAGGACCATTCATGAAATTTTTATTTAACCATAGGGGCGCCGGTTTCATTATTTCACAAGAACCATCCGTGTAATTTTATCAAACTTTCACGAAACACCTTCACGGGCTTGAAACTTATACTAAGGTTCCTCACAATTTTCTAATTTGTCCATTGATTCTAAATTAGTTTTTCCCATGAATTTTGATAATAAATACACCTATATAACAAGAGAGTGAAAGGGTAAATAATTTTTGTGTTGTATTTGCAGGATAATTTTTGTGTTTTGACTGCACAAAATAAGAAGAAAAAGAATAGGAATCGACATGTGAGTGTGAGACGTTAATTTTGGGTTATAGATTATCATTAATTCATTAGACTCCTCTTAGGCTCTCTTGGGCTTATTCGTAAAATATGGGTCGTGTAGTAGAACCGGGCTCCGAAATTTGCTTATTAAGGCCAGGGTATAACCAAAACCAACAAAATAATCAATTTTAATTATTTATTTATCTCTACTAACATATAAAGTAATTAAGACTGTTCTTAAAAAATGCTAAGAAATGATATATCATTGTTATTGCTTAAAATTATTTTAATTTAAATTATCATTCATTTGTACGGTTATTGTTATAAAAAAATATGTAATCCAAAAATATTTGCTCGCCGCGAAATGTAGTCACAGGGTACCCGCCGCCGCATCGCGCGGGTACCCTGCTAGTTTATAATTAAACAAATTCCACCATTTCCAAATCTATTTTATAAAACAGTTTCAAGTTAATTATCTTTTTTCTAATAATAGTTCTAGCATATATATAGACGAATTATTTCTTTTGCAAGATATGAAAAAAAATTATGTTTTATTTGCTTGGAGTATATTGTAATAACACGAAAACTAATAACACGTGTGTTATTATTCCCACTGAGTACATTGTAATAACACAAAACGTAATAACATAAAAAGTAATAACACAAAACATAATAAAACACTATTTTAACAATCTCATAAAAATATGGTATTTATCATTTATTTATAATTTCAATTTCTTGTTAACGCAAGACATTTTAACAAAAAAAGAATTAAGTTATAAATCATATGCCATCTAAGTACCAAAACTCGATTATTAACAATTGGCGTTGGCACATCATCATTATCATCCGAGATGACCACACATCATCACAGTTCCAGTTTAACAAATTGGGATTGAAAAACAGATTCAGATGCGGAGCGGATGAAGCTGTATATAATAAACAAACAAAAGTAATGCACATGTAGGTGTTATATAAACGACTGATGCGTGAGAATCGCAACAAACTTTACCTCTCGAGGGATCTCGAGAAGCTTACAACCCCCACCAGGCAGTGTACCTGATCGTTGTAGTATAGTATAGTGACAAGTACCGGGGGATTGATCGTTCAGCTTAGGAATAGTGTCGCTAGGATTAGAAAGCCTAAATTACTAGTTCTAAAGGTGAGGGATGATTATTTTTGTGTTTTTATATTTTTTAGAAAGCAATTAAAATCTCGGGGTTTTGGAAGAGTGGGCGGAATTAGTTGCTATTCAACTAACCCAAAACTAAGATGCAATCAAAATAAAATACAAAAAATGAAATTAAACTAATTTATACTAAGGTTGTGAGCAGTAATTGGAGAAAATGTGTTTACTTAGATTTCACTACTCCCTAGATATCTTTTACACGTTAATTACTTGTTATAATTGCATGGATGACGGATTGTATTCCTTAATACCATTCATGGGGTGGCATACATAACTCCCCAATTCTATGAGCTCTTATCTCCTCCTACACCATGTCCAGCACAGCTATAGGGATTGTAAATAGTGGCTCATGCATTAAATACAACCAATAAAGACCTAGTACGCCTCGGTTCATGTTTCTTAAGACGTTCAAGCATGTTACCATTTGGAGATCTGCCAGTTTTCTTAAGCCTAACATATAAATCATTCATCTAAAACAAGAATAAACAAGTAATCAACACATAATCAATATCTAGGTTTCATTAGATCTAAGCAAACACAAAGGAGATCTAGCCTAGCATAATGGAATTGAGACAAGAACAAGATATAGACAACCAACACATAGACATATTGATTGAATTAGAAGAACACTTATCTCAATTACAATGCAAGGTATCAAGGGGTTGGAACCCTTGAAAAACCTGTAAAAGATGCACCAAAATCGTACTTAGGGTTTCTCCAAAACTTCTCCCCCTTTTTAATGTGAAAAATTAGAAAACTATATATAGGAAAATAGGGATGACAGCGTCAAGAACAAAGGTGTGATGCCGTCATCTCGCCGCCAAATACTTCCTCAGACGGCCTTGATCTACTTCTGACGCCGTCAAGGCCTGGGCCGTCACACAAATTACTCTTGACGCCCTGTGTGTGACGCCGTCATCTACTACGGATTTTAATTCTTGGGGTTTTGACGCCGTCAGGAAAACTCTTGACGCCTTCATGAACTCTCGGATTTTATTATTGAGGTTTGACGCCGTCAGGAAATTACTCTTGACGCCGTCACCTACTGTTCCCAGCATGGAAAATTGAGACTTTGCCGTTTTCTTCACTTTTATGCTCCAAAATCGTCCAAAATGGCTTCTTTTCCAGAATTCACTCTCCAAGTACCTAAAATCACAAAAGGAACGATTTAGGGCAATATTTGATCAAATAAATTCGGATTCGGGCTTAAATGACCCCCTAAAAACGGATCATTTTTCGCCACATCATATACCCTTACACTTGAGATTTGCTTGTCCTCAAGCAAATGCGCTTTTATTCTAGTCAAAATACAAGTTAGGGGTTATTTAACACTAATATAAAAGTAATTACAACAAATAATCGTTCCACTAAAGACCAAAGACAAGCACGGAGGTCATATACTAGCACCTCACAAATAGTGTTTAGATACTCACATCTCTTGGGTGTAATAAAGTGTAAATTACAATATGGAAACGGAAGATATCTCTCACTACCTGTCATAGCAAAATAGATTACCATAGGCTTGGGAAAGGATCAAACCTCCACCACATGGCGTAAGCACCTAGGATAAACTATCAAAGAGGTCTTTTAAAGGGTTGTAACGTTAGGTGTAGGGATATGAAATACACGGTTTTGTTGGATAAAGGAAGTTTTACTGGTGGCGAGTTAACAATCTTCGTTAATTACATGTACAATGTGGCGTTGCTAAGCCAAGACTAGACTTGACTTAAGCTAATAAAATGAAAAATAACAAAAACATAAAATGAACATAGAATAAAAAGGGATGGTAGTCCGTATGTTTTTTCTGTTTTTCCTTTTTCTATTTTTTTTTTCTTTTTTTTGATTTTTTTTTGATTTTTTTGATTTTTTTATTTATTTATTTTTGTTTTTTGCATACACTCTTACCCTACCATCCAAAATAATACATCATAGGGAATGAACATTTCCCTTACACTTGAATCTTTACATACTTTACATTTAACTAATCTAATGACTCGAATTAAGAAAATCAAAACACTTGGAGCACTTTTAAGATTAACGTACATATGGGGGTAATAAATGATGTTCTTCCCCATTACTTCATAAAATAAGTACTTACCCATGAGTCCTAATCGTCCCAAAACAATATGTACAAGGATATGACTCGACTTAGCAACAATGTAATCAATTAGATAGTTAACTTAAGGTTTAACAAATAACAATAATGCACTAAAAATGAGCGCATACACGGAAGGCTAAGGCGATTTGGATGTACATTTAAGTGGGGTGTAACAAATTCTTCCTTTAAGTAAAATGCTTAAAGTTAGAAACGAAAAGATAGGCTCGGAGGGGTGTACTAGGGGTATCGTGTACTAAAAATGAGTACAACGCTAAGGGTGTGGGAAAAATTAGTTGACTTAACTAGTCAAGTAATATGACTTAAATGGTCAAGTAATTATAATACGGGTTTAAAACAAGGGTAATCCTAATGCCTCTTATCATGTAGTAAATCCTACCACACGAATGTAGTCTCACTAGCGGTTTCGGGATGCATCACTAACGCAAGTTCTAGAATCTAAATGCTACCGGTACACTCATAAGCACTAATAGTGAATGCTTTTCCTATCAAATCTAAAGGCGAACCTCACATATTTGGGTGAAAATTTTTTCTGAATATATGGTTATGTGCTAGTCATACAATCTCCTATCCATGAGACGCTTGCTATAGCTAAAGCTTCACTCCTAAATGTTGTAAAAAAAAATTTAAATTTGGCGCTAAAATTGCACTAACAAGTATTTCTCATAGTGCATATGTAAGGTATCATCTTTTTACCCTCCCCTTACACTTAAGATGAACATTGTCCCCAATGTTCAAGTAAAGAATGTAAAAGTGAAAAAGTAAAGAGAATGAAATCAAATACTCCCCTGATTCGCTCGGTATGGATAATAGGATGGCCAGGTTAAATCTTCCTCCAAGAAAATGAACAATCAAAGCTTCCCTTCCAGAATATAAATCATCTTCTTGTCATACATAACCTGTAAAACCTGACAAAATAGACAAGACAACCTCGCGTAAAATCGGCGGCATCCTATATAAGTTTCTAAATCCTAGAAAACAAGATAAGATATAATGCTTGTGGAATGAAGTTTGCAGATCTCCTGGAGATTATAAAACTTAATAATTCACAAAAACCATAAGATTCCGTTAGAAAAGCAAAACCGGTAAAATTTCCAGATTTTAATTCCTGACGCCGTCAGAATGGACCTGCAGAAATTCTTATGTTAAGTTTCCGGAAAATTTCTGGAAAAACTTGGTCCTACTTCCTGGAAAATCCTGCAAAACTTCATTATGACTCAATACAAGCATTTGACTCAAACAAATACGAATATACATGCTCATTTAATATTGTGGAGAATCATGATCGGTTTGTTTCTTAAAAACATATTTGGGGTTTCCCCTTACACTTATCTTTTGCAAAAATACTTCTAGGTGGAGTTAAGACTAGGCTAAACAACAAAGTAAAGTATTTCCACTTATTTAGTTTAGAAACATGATCAACCAACAATAAAAACTAAGCATGCATACGGAAGCAAATAACAAACAAACAAATAAAATCATACAAAACATGGGTTGCCTCCCAAGAAGCGCTTTTCTTTATTTACGAGTCTTGTAACTAGACTCAAGGTCATGGGTTACTACGTGATTTCATCATTGGTTCCACTCTCTAGGTCGTCTTCTAAACCAGTTTTATATTCCGGACCTAGTTGCAAGCACTCTTTGTAGAAACCAAGCATCCTATTCTTTACATATTCTACTCCCCTACATCTATCCTCCTCATTCCTATAATAAGCCGCTTGCTTATGTTCCTTTTCGAAATTAGAGAGAAGGCGGTATTGTTCAATCTTGTAGGGCATTTGATAGGCAACCTCATCATTCTCTTCCTTAAATCTAACTATCCCTAAAGTCGGATCATAACTCATCCTAGTGGCTTCAACAAATGGTTTTCCAAATATTATTTGGCTTAGGCAAGCATCAATCACCGGACGAGTGTCTTCCACTATCATAAAATCAATCTCATAGGTGAGATTCCCAATAATCACATGCAATCCCTTCACTCTTCCTGCAAAATTACTTATCAGATTCTTACCGGGCATCATCCTAAAATTGAGTTGCTTCTTCATCACCCAATTGTAATAAGTCCTAGTCATGATGTTCACAGGGGATCTAAGGTCGATGTAAGCTTTCCATATATGCATGTGCCCGATATTGCATGGGATGTTAATGTTAGAGGGGTCTCCCATTTTGATAAGGGGGTTGCCAAAGATATATGTTTTCTCGGGACTATCGAATAAATCCTTATGGTATTCCTGTTCTTCCTTGGTTGGCAACTTATCAAAGTATTCTTCTATAGGTTCTACCTCCTCTAATTCCTCATACTTATTAACCTCAACTTCCCTATTCTCATCTTTACTATCGGCTTCTACTCTAACTTCATCCTTGTCGCTCTCCTCTATCTCCTTATCTATCGGCTTAATGGTGACCACATTGACAAAGTGGACATGTTTGGATGATGAGGGGTCCTTAATTTGGATTCCACTATTGGTGTCCCTAGTGTCCTTCCTAGATGTGATTAATGATTGGTTGTTGAGGGCTTTCAACAAGTTGTCAATCTTGTTGGTAATCTCCGTTTGTTGTTGGTTGAATTCGGTTTCAAACCTAGCTATGCGGGCTTCTTGAGATGCCATGAACTTTGACATCAATCCTTCGAGATTGTTGGTACTACCATAGTTGTTAGAAGGATTGTTGTTGAAAGTACGGTTGGATGGTGGACCGTTTGGTTGGTAACGATTAGGCGGATTGGAGGAATTTGGTTGATTTTGTTTCCACCTAAGGTTTGGGTGATTTTTCTATGAGGGGTTGTACGAATCACCGTAAGTGTTTGGCTCAGGCTTGAAAGTGTACCACTTATCTCCCGCTTCGTCGGTACGCGTGGATGCGTAGTCCGCAAAAGCTGTTCCGGGGAGTTCCACACAATCACGAGTGTCATGGGGACAACTACATAATTCGCATGAAGAAGTGATTTTGTTCACTTGACTTGAAGGCTTAGGAGCTTCATAAGATTTCATGAGAAACTTGACTTGGTCCTCAAGTTCCATGATCCTACGGTCGGAAGTGCTAGAATTGTTCGAAGGCAAAGATATTACCTTGACCGTTTTGTTCAAATCACGGGGATCATTCCAACTTTCGTTGTCATAGAGAGCAAGATCTTCTATGAGTTCCCATGATTGTTCCGCACTAAGATCACGTAGCTTACCACCGGCCGATTGGTCAATGGCTCACCTTGTGGAGATGTCGATATGGTCATAAAAAATTTGGACTTGGAGCCAAAGATCTATGCCATGATGAGGGACTTTTTGGAGTAAGTCCTTGAAATGAGTCCATGCTTCATAAAGAGATTCATTTTGACGTTGTTGGAACATCAAGATATCATTTCTAAGCTTAGTAGTTCTCCCCGGTGGGAAAAATTGAGCAAGGAAACGAGTGGTGAGATCATCCCATGTGGTGATGGATCCCGCGGGTAAACGCTCAAGCCATTGACTAGCTTGATCCCGTAGAGAGAATTGGAATAGGCGTAAACGGGTCGTCTCTCTAGTTTCAACACCTAGGTCAATGGAATCTACGATTTTGAGAAAGTCCTTAAGATGTTGGTTTGGATCTTCGGAACGAAGTCCATGGAATGCACATCCACTTTGCACCAACCGGATGGTGTCGGATCGCAAGGGGGTCACATTGGCTCCGGTGAGCTCAATGGTGTTTTGGTAGCCTTGGTGGCTAGGTCGGGAATACTCTCCTAAGGTTCGGGGCCTAAGGGGTTCTAATGGTGGGTTTTGTTGTGGTGGGATGACGGGTTCAAAGATGTTACCACCTTCCATGATGTCGGATGGTAAAGAGTTACGAACAAAGGCACGAAGAAATAAGATAGACTAAAGAAGACCTAAAAAATAAAAATAAAATCTTACTAGAAAGGAATCTAGCAAGTAGACCTAATAAAAAGAAATTCTAACCTAGACAATAACTATTCCCCGGGCTGCGGCGCCAAAAACTTGATGCGTGGGAATCGCAACAGGCATTACCTCTCGAGGGATCTCGAGAGGCTTACAACCCCCACCAGGTAGTGTACCTGATCGTTGTAGTATAGTATAGTGACAAGTACCGGGGGATTGATCGTTCAGCTTAGGAATAGTGTCGCTAGGATTAGAAAGCCTAAATTACTAGTTCTAAAGGTGAGGGATGATTATTTTTGTGTTTTTATATTTTTTAGAAAGCAATTAAAATCTCGGGGTTTTGGAAGAGTGGGCGGAATTAGTTGCTATTCAACTAACCCAAAACTAAGATGCAATCAAAATAAAATACAAAAAATGAAATTAAACTAATTTATACTAAGGTTGTGAGTAGTAATTGGAGAAAATGTGTTTACTTAGATTTCACTACTCCCTAGATATCTTTTACACGTTAATTACTTGTTATAATTGCATGGATGACGGATTGTATTCCTTAATACCATTCATGGGGTGGCATACATAACTCCCCAATTCTATGAGCTCTTATCTCCTCCTACACCATGCCCAGCACAACTATAGGGATTGTAAATAGTGGCTCATGCATTAAATACAACCAATAAAGACCTAGTACGCCTCGGTTCATGTTTCTTAAGACGTTCAAGCATGTTACCATTTGGAGATCTGCCAGTTTTCTTAAGCCTAACATATAAATCATTCATCCAAAACAAGAATAAACAAGTAATCAACACATAATCAATATCTAGGTTTCATTAGATCTAAGCAAACACAAAGGAGATCTAGCCTAGCATAATGGAATTGAGACAAGAACAAGATATAGACAACCAACACATAGACATATTGATTGAATTAGAAG
The DNA here is from genome assembly GCA_030686995.1 of Artemisia argyi. Lineage (NCBI taxonomy): Eukaryota > Viridiplantae > Streptophyta > Magnoliopsida > Asterales > Asteraceae > Artemisia > Artemisia argyi. The sequence goes on from CM060696.1 coordinate 11,465,846, forward strand.
AACACTTATCTCAATTACAATGCAAGGTATCAAGGGGTTGGAACCCTTGAAAAACCTGTAAAAGATGCACCAAAATCGTACTTAGGGTTTCTCCAAAACTTCTCCCCCTTTTTAATGTGAAAAATTAGAAAACTATATATAGGAAAATAGGGATGACGGTGTCAAGAATAAAGGTGTGACGCCGTCATCTCGCTGCCAAATACTTCCTCGGACGGCCTTGATCTACTTCTGACGCCGTCAAGGCCTGGGCCGTCACACAAATTACTCTTGACGCCCTGTGTGTGACGCCATCATCTACTACGGATTTTAATTCTTAGGGTTTTGACGCCGTCAGGAAAACTCCTGACGCCTTCATGAACTCTCGGATTTTATTATTGAGGTTTGACGCCGTCAGGAAATTACTCTTGACGCCGTCACCTACTGTTCCCAGCAGGAAAAATTGAGACTTTGCCGTTTTCTTCACTTTTATGCTCCAAAATCGTCCAAAATGGCTTCTTTTCCAGAATTCACTCTCCAAGTACCTAAAATCACAAAAGGAACGATTTAGGGCAATATTTGATCAAATAAATTCGGATTCGGGCTTAAATGACCCCCTAAAAATGGATCATTTTTCGCCTCATCAACGACTTTGAAGTAAAGTAGTGTGACACAACAAACTTATGACGATAAATAAAATATCACAATGTAACAACCTCAACATCAACATCAATATTTTTTTATTATTACTTCATCAACTTAAATATGAATTAACACAAGTTGAAAATGAATATAATTATACTTATATAGTAGAGATTAGGATAATTTTTTGAAAAGTATTAAATATGAAAATTATGTGTTTAAAAATTGTTCTCATATATCAAGATAATATTTTTGAATTAATTGTCTGTGTGTATCATCGCATTTGTTTTGCAACCCTCTTAAGCTAACTAATTATTTTTTTTAAAGTAACTCTTCTCCTCCTTATGACAGGTGGCAAAGTTCAACCCCTATCAATAGATAATAATAATAATTCATTTTTTTTACTCAAACACATTTACTCATTAAAAATACGCTGTAAATAAATCGATTGTGATTATTGTAACTTTCCTACAATAAGTTGGTCAACTAAATAGTGGATTGGGATTATAGAAACTTTCCTCAAATATGTTATATAAGCGCGTATATAAGTTTGTTAAGTTTTTAATTGTGTCCGCGTTTGATTTTTGAAAAGCATTGATATCACGAAAATCAGTTAGCCTCTTCTTCAAACCATGTGTAAATCTTCCCGAAATAAGAAATCTGATTACTACCTCAAATCGATTCCATGAAAACAATATATAATAATCTTATAATCAACACAATCATTATTTATGAAATTAATGTTTGAAAGTATTTTTTTGAAGCTATTTTAATCTCTGGCACTGCGAGGATTCAAAGTAATCCAATATCTCGGTCCTCTAAACAGGTGGATCTCAATATGTTCAGTATGAGTGATTCTATTATCTTCATCTATTCACAAGGTAATCTAATACATAAGCATTTATTCGATTCTCAATTGCTATATTTGTTGATTATAGTGATATCATGATTCATTTGTGTGATTTTTAGGCAAAGTTCTTAATCTTGATCATATTCCTACATGAATGTTGTGGGAGAAGCTAATGATAATCTTGATCATATTCCTACATGATAGCTTTAGCCAAAGTGTTAATTGATGATTAATGTCGTTCCTATAGATGATAGTTTTACAATAATAATATTTTATAGTCTCATTCTATTCAATTCTGATACATTAAAATTACCGTGTTTTGAACATAGTACAGTAATTTGTTAAGAGAATCGATAGTACGTATTGGCTCAAACTGATATCAAGTCAACCAGTTAGAAAGTCATTTGCAATTGGCAATAGTGTTTTAAATTTTGGAATCATTTACGTAGAGAATTTAAGAGAAAATATGGCCTAACAAAGTTTCACCATCGTTTTTATTTAGTCACTCGAACTTTATATGGTCAACCACAAAAATCATTCATGTTTTAATAGTGTTTCATTGTCGTGTAAACGTTTAAAAAAGTGCATTGTTTGGTTGTACATTAATAATAAACACCCACCTCTTGATTTTCATTAATCTCAACTAAGTCAATTTACAACCAACTTATACACACATAAAGAGAAATATTATTCACAAAATACTACAGTAACAAAGTTTGAAATCTATTCCGGTTTTGCTCACTCAAGCATAAAAATTACTGAGAACGAAATACTTGTGAAAGTTAAGTGGTTAAACCACACAAAAAAAGTATGAGTGACTAAATTGAAACACTAATGAAACGTCATTACTATTGGATGATTTTCCCCCCAAAAAATGAAACGTCATTATTTTGCACAAGCTTTTACTATTTTATATAGATGAGCTCGTGATTTTATTATTATAATTTATTATTATTATTATTATTATTATTATTATTATTATTATTATTATTATTATTATTATTATTATTATTATTATTATTATTATTATTATTATTATTATTATTATTATTATTATTATTATTGTTTCTGTGCTCAAAAAACTAACTTTGTGTTTTTGTTTTTATACAGGAGGATGTAGTATTTGATAAAGTTCCATGAAAAGAACCATACATTGAACGGTCACCATTTTCTTTTAAAGGTAATGCAAATATTTGATAAGAAACATGTATAATGTAATCGCATGCTTTGATATATTTTCGGTTTATTTATGTTTTGATGTTTAGAATGTTTGGTCCTTTGTACACCAATATAAAAATCTTCTAGCTTCTCATTGCGTGTGATCTTAAATTGTCTTATTCATATATGTGGTATTATTTTTATCTTGATTTTTTGAAGATCGTCATAAAAATCAAGCATAACTTGCTTTGATTTATTTAGATTTTTAAGGGATGCTATTTACAAGTGTTAATATTGAGCATATGGTACCTAATTATTGGTGAACTTAAATAGTTGCTTGCTAATTACTTCAATTGCATGCATATTAGATATAATGGCCATTGTATGACCATGGCTTGGCAATTTTGGTAAAATGTTAGACAAAAATTCCACCAATTTGGTTATGACAACACACTTGCTTTTTATTTCATCATTTAAGTGGATAATTGTAAATTTTTAATAACCATGGTTTTGAATTTACTTCATGTTAAATTTTATATTATCGGAGTGAGTATCCTTACTCTCGGGTTTGCTATATGATAAAAATATAATCACTTTACATTTTACTTTCTCATACCCCACTCCGGTATAATTAGGTGGGTATCACTGTTTTTGTAATTTTTATATACGATTAATTTGGTTGTTAATAGTTATAATAGTGAAAGGGTGGTTTAGTGATATCTACTTAAAAGTAAGTAATAGATACTAATAAAATACTATAAGTAAGTTTTAAAAAAATAGTACCACATTTTTTTATTGTTAACCTTCTAAAGTTTGTTTGTTTTTTTTTTTTTTAAATAAAATTTGATTGTTGACAAGTTTAAAATAAATTCACTTGGTTGTTATATTTGGTTTCGATTGTTAAAGTTTATAAATGAAAACTCATATAATTTGTTTAGTCTGATTGTTAAAATTTCGAAGTATCTTTTTTTTGAAAGTTCGATTATTAAAGTTTATAATTTTTTATTTTAGTTTTGTTCACTTGATTCTTTTATATGCTCTAGACAGCATCACAGATTCACTCGATTATTAAAGTGTTTTTATACTTGGTTCGAGTGTTGTGACAAGGCAAAAATTAACACCCTTTTTATATATGAAAACTAATATAATCATGTCATGTTTGAAATATATTTTTGGGATGATTGAAATTCTATGATCAATCAAAAATTGTCAGGTACCCATATTTGAATCACACAAGTAAGAATGAGATAGATAAAAGGATGGGATGATTATGAGATATGATGAAAGGTAAAAGTGCAAGAGTTTCACAAAGATAATCAAATAACCAACCAAGTAAAATATTTACATAAGAGAGGTATTTATAGGAGAGGATGCTAGGGCAACAGACCTAGATCCTTCCTTGGTATTTTCGTGGGCTTGTAAGCCTTATGGGCTTTTACATGTTGCCCATTTACTTAAAACATAAACATTAATATAACTAAAGCAACCTATTACAAAATGTAATGACCGAGGCTTGACAAAATATAAAAGTATGTTCCCAACAATCTCCCCCTAAGGGTCGGTCATCACGGTTGCTGGACGTCTTCATCTTTGTCTTTGTCTTTTGAATTGCATAACTTTTGACGTCTTCAAAAAATGTTGTTAGATGAATGTACTTTGCTCTAAGTCTTTGTTCTTTGGTGATAATGTAGTGATTGTGTAGTCATCTGCCTTTCACCACTTCATCATCTTTGGTGGTTGTCTGCCATTCCAACACGCTCATACATCTTTGAATTTGACTTATACATGCATGTAGTTCCCTTTCTTACACTTTGATCATTAGTCTTTATACTTTGAAGATTCTTCCTTTTGGCGTAGAATCTTTCTTTGAACTTTGTGTTGCTTTGATCTTTGAGGGAGCTTTTATTGACTTCAAGATGCATGTATGAGCCTGTGAAATCCGTCGTCATGGAGATGATGTGTACCTGCAGGTAGACAGTTAGCAATAAAACATCCGGTACTTACAGATAAGGAATTAGAGATCGTCAACAGCATATTGTGAAGACTCCTTCTAATCCTTATCAAGGCTGTTCCCATGTCAGATACTCTCGAGGGAGCTTACAAGACCTACTTAGTAGCTCAATGATTGGGTGAGTCGCTGGGGATCACTCCACGACTGTAGACTGCTATGAAACCACCGCGGACACTAAGCGTAACCCACAAGGAGTTACCGAAGTGACCTGCTGTCAGGACTGTTGATGTTGACCATGGCAGGATTTCCATTCAATCATTGAGAAATACTTATGTAAATTCTCTCATAAACATTCTCGGCAGATTGCTAAGATCTGCGAAGGACTCGATAATTTACAGCTGGTGTCCATTAATGTAAATACCAGTTGTAGAAATACTAAGTGTTCCTAAGAGATCTTTGATGTATCTCATGGCTCTAGACTCGATTAGTGCACACTTAGGTTTCCTATGTGGAGACTAGGGAGGGGTCTCCTGCTTCAATATCAACCATCTCTAAGAGATAAGTTGATAGATTACACCGGTTCCCCGTGAGAATAAAACAAGCTCTTTTAAGAGAACTTGAGTGGATAGAAGGTTAAGTGCAGTGTGTCACTGGGTCCATGACTTCTTTATCTTTAATACCGGCGTCGCCTTAGCAACAACCAGTAGCATACGAATTGAACTCGGTGTCTGCCCTAAGGTTGAACATATGGAGGGCTATTTTTTTCACCCTTTTCTTTAATTTTCTTTTTAATTCTTCAACTCCTTCTTTCCCCATTCATTCTTTTCTCCTTTTTTTCGTATCATACCTAAGGACTTCTAGTTCTAACTATTGGTGATGTCCTTGGGTAGATCCCTCCGGCATAGGCGGATCATATGATGGTTTTTACCTAACCTTAGTCACCTTATAACTCCATGACTATCCTATAATTGCCATTGAAACCTTTGAAAATCTCTCAAAGTGTTTGTGATAATCAAACATTTTGTTTAACACTTTGAGAGTTTTGATTCACTTATGAAGGACTCCCCCGTCACATGTGCTCGTGAGTAATTAATAAATTTGCACGTGCGGGAGGAGCAAGCACTTTTTGAATTGATCCATTCTTAATAGACATATACCCGAGGGATATGTTTACGTCGCTAGTTAAAGGGATGCATTGTCAGCTTTTAGGTGACAACTAGCCCTAGTAACTAACTTGAAGTTGTTAACATTCCTTGAAAAGGAAGTTAGACCTGTCAAAGTATACATCTAAGAAGAGCTTCTCGAAATGGTACATTTCTACTAAGACAAGTCCTATTCGAGACACGCTTACATCACTGGTTAGACTAGCTTGAAATTATTACCCGTCAAGGACAAGTCTTTTCGAATACTAACTTTTGTTGTTTCGTCAATTCGTGGGTCAATTCTGAGTTTGGCTCGCACAAGATACAATATTTAGCATTTTGACCACTCATATTTTAATCACTTTTCTTTTTCTCCCCCTCAAAAATAGCATATGAATTGTTGTTTTTGTTAAACTTTTTGATTAAAATATGCCTTTTTGAGTCTTATGGGGAGATTCACCAAGAACTTTTAACTTTTAGGAACAAGGTAGTTTTGTTTGACAAGTGCTCCCCCTTAACAAGTGATTAGGTCTTATTGAGGTGAAATACTTGTCCTTTTGAGCAGAATTATGAAAATCATAAAGCATTTGATTAATTCTACTCAAAAGTAAGAAGCCTTCGCTCCTTATATTAGGATTGAGGCACTGATGCGTACCTCAGGGTCCTTTCTTTACAAGTTCGGTTTGTACACTGAAATATGTGCACAATCCATTATGAATAAAAGTATTGACAAATCAAATCAAGATCTTACAAACTTCTATCATTCGGGTCTCTGAAATGTTAACACTGGAAATCCTGGTCTGCCTCCCACATAGCTTTCAAGTCTCCTGAACTGATCCCTATGCTTCAGCCAGTTCTCAATCCTTGTGATGAATCTACGAGCTTGTCTGGCCTGATCGGTATTCCACCTTTTGGATTTGTACAGTGTAATGTCATCTAGTCTGCTTTTGATTCCATCTCGTACAAACTTCAGTGTTTCATCACAGAACTTGTAGATTTCATCATAAGCCATGAAGCAGTTGCGTTCGTTAACACTGCGATAGGTGAAACCAAATGCTGGCTGCTTGATCAAGGTGTATTGAGATTCGTGTTGAAGGTTGGGGACATTGAACAAGTTCGGTTTCGTGAGATTCAACTTCTTTTAGTAACTTTCCACTCCTAGTTGAAGATCTTCTACTCGTTCTTGGATGACGATGTGTCTTATGAAAATGAGAAGAGCTGTGATGAAGGCAAGTTGCATTTCTTTCTGTAGGTTGCACAGCTTTCCTTGGACTTTGAGTAGATACATGTCTTCGATGTCATTAAGAAGTAATCGTGGAAAGTCTGACTCGGAAATCTCGTACTCTCGTTCGTCTAGTCTTTTGAGCACGATCTTGTTGAGAAAGGAGTACCCATAGTGAGTGACTTTAGAGATAAACTGAATGGAGACAATCTTCAACTCACTTATCACATTTCCCATTGTTTGGTTGAGTCTGTTGCTTTGATAGTATTGTGCCCGGTTATCTGGCGAATGGTGAATCCCGTAGAGTGCGTTCCGGTCATAGGCAACAACTTTGTCCACGAATAGGTCTGATGCTTCTTCTTCTATGGCATTGTTGAGGTATCTAGCTGCAGGGATTGGAAAGGTGAGTGATGTGGCGTACTTTGTCTCTTTCTTGCTTCCGTATTGTAGAAATTCCAAGTCAGTGTTGAAGAAGTATTTGAAAGGAATTCTTTCTTGCTTAGGCTTTCTAACCAGGGGTAGAGGTTTGGTCCAGTCGGTGTAGTAAGGCCCTTTCTTCTTTGAGTAGAAATCAATGTTGGACTCGGGGTTTAGCCAGTCTATGTCGTTTGACATTGCATGGGCAATATTTTCCAGGTGATACTCGAGTTCAACAGAGTTTACTGAGCGGTCTTTCAATAGGTTGAATGCAGCATTCTTTACCCTTCTTAGCTCTTTCTTGCTCATTACCTTTAAACCGTAGTCCCTTTGCAGTAGTTGTGCATATTCCATGGTTCGACCATCTTGTGGTGATTGATTGTCTGCAAGGGGTGGTTGAGCTTTGACCATTTCATCAAACCAAGAGTACTAAGCTGTTTTGTCTTTGTCTAACCATTTGAGGACATTTTTGGGTTTCTTAGGTTCTTTGTTTTTCGAAGAGGAGTCAGGTTTTTGCTGAGGATGTTTTGGTTTCTTTTCTTTCTTCTTTGTTGATGAAGGTTCTTGATGAGGCGAAAAATGAACCACTTTTAGGGGGTCATTTAAGCCCGGAATTGAATATATTTGATCAAATATTGCCCTAAATCGTTCCTTTTGTGATTTTAGGTACTTTGGGAGTGAAATCTGGAAAATGAAGCAATTCGGACGTTTTTGAAGCATAAAAGTGAAGAAAACGCCAAAGACTTAATTTCCCATGCTGGGAACAGTGTGTGACGGCGTCAAGAGGAAGAATATGATGGCGTCAAGAGTAAATACCATGACGACCCAATACAAACATGAAGGCGTCACAAGTAGAGAGTCAAGAGTTAAATGCGTGACGGCCTGCAAAAGAGGACTACATGACGGCGTCAGATGTAGATCAAGGCAGTCCGAGGAATTGTTTGGCGGCGAGATGACGGCATCACACCTTTGTTCTGGACGCCGTCAGCGTCTAAAATCTATATATAGTTTTCTAATTTTCATTCATTAAGAGGAACAAGTGTGGAGAAACCCTAAGGCCGAACCATATACGTATTTTACAGATTTTTCAAGGGTTTTCAGCCCTTGAACCCTTACATGTGTAATTGAGATAAGTCTTCTCTTAATTCAATCAATATGTCTATGTGTTGGTTGTCTATATCTTGTGCTTGTCTTGATTTCACCATGTTAGGCTAGATCTATCTTGTGTTTGCTTAGATCTAATGAAACCTAGATGTTAATTATGTGTTGATTACTTGTTTATGGTTGTATTGGATGAATGATTTCAATGTTCGGCTTAAGAAAACTGGCAGATCTCCAATTGGTAACATGCTTGAACGTCTTAGGAAACATGAACCGATGTGTACTAGGTTTTATTGGTTGTATTTAATGCATGAGTAAATTCTAATGATCCTATGTTAGGAGCTTCTTAGCCGGCTCGACATAGGAGTGAAGTAGGCACTCATAGGATTGGGGAGTTAAGTACGCCACCCCATGAATGGTATTAAGGAATCCAATCCGTCATCCACGAAACTATAACAAGTAATTAATGTGTAAAAGATACCTAGGGAGTAGTGAAATCTAAGTAAACACATTTCTCCACATATTGCTCACAACCTTAGTTTAATATAGTTTTATTTTCATTTTAGTAATTTATTTTGATTGCATTTTAGTATTGGGTTAGTTGACTAGCAACTAATTCCGCCCAAATCCTTCAAAACCCGAGATTTTAATTTGTTTTCTAAAAAATATAAAAATACAAAAAGAATCATCCCTCATCTCTAGATCTAGCATTTAGGTTTTCTAATCCTAGCGACACTATTCCTAGCTGAACGATCAATCCCCCGGTACTTGTCATTATACTATACTACATCGATCAGGTACACTGCCTGGTGGGGGTTGTAAGCTTCTCGAGATCCCTCGAGAGGTAAAGCCTGGTGCAATCCCTACGCATCAGTTCTGGTATGTCATCGGGCTGAGTGAAGTCATCTTCGCCGGTGTACTCGAAGTGGTCTTGGGCTTTTGGACCTGAACCGGATGCCTTAGGTTGGTGAATTGTGGTTGTTTGAGGAATGTCAGGTTGTTTGTGTTGAGATGAGGGTCCTTCAGCTTGCTTCTGCTTCTTAGCCTGAGAGTTAGGATCTTTGTCTTCATCATCTCTTTGACGTTTCAATTTGTCGGCCTCTGTGCTGCATGATTCTTTGGACATCTTTGCTCGTAGAGCTTCCCAGACTTTATTCTCTTCAGGTGTCAGGGTGGTTTTACTTGCCAATATGTTGAAGAGCTGAGCCTGTAGTTCTTCCAATGTCATATGTTGTTGTCGTAGAGGTGTTTTGTCAGCTCGGAAAGTGAATGAGGTAGTTATGATCACTTTTTTAACAGCTTGTTCAGCAATCTTGATGAGTTCATCTCTCATCGGCTTCAGCAAGTCTTTCAATTCTGCAACTAAGTGTTGTTCCATGTATTGATTTGCTTGAGCAGCCAATGTAGCTTCCATGTCTTCTTGCACTTCTTTGGCTAAGAAGACATCCACCTTTTCACGCATTTCCTGAACATCCGTCATTTGTTTTGTCAATTCGGCAACTTGACTTGCTAGTGATTCAACTTGCTTTTCTAATTTGTTTTTCCTCTTCTCACGAACTCTCTTTTCTGCCCTCTTAATCAACTTTGATGCAACTGAGGCTTCGAGTCTTGATGGTTTCCTGATTGATTCATCTTGTGTAGGTTGTGTTGCTGGAGGTGATGATTGAGAAGATTCAATGTGAGTGGAGGTATCCTTATCATCTCCTTTTGGTGATCCGGGTTTTTCCTTGGGTTCTTCTTTCTTTTCTGTAGCTTTCTCTGCTTCATCCCTTAGTCTCTGCTCTTCAGCTAGATTATCTGCTTCTTCTTTCAGCCTTAGCTCTTCGGCTATTCTGGCTTCTTCTTCTTTTCTTAACTTAATTTCTTCTTGAAGCCTTAATTCTTCAGCAAGTTTTTCTGCCTCTTCAGCTTTTTTGCTCTCTTCCATTCTTATTGCTTCTTCCAGTTTGGCTTGTTCCAGTTCCTCAAGCCTTGCCTCTTCAGCTTCTTGTTTTCTTTTGAGTTCTTCCTCTTGAGCCTTTTCTCTTTTCTCCATCTCTTCCATGGTCATTAGTTATGGAAAATCAGTATCCATTTGGTCTTCCTCATCATCGTCTCCCCTATCTGAAGCATTTTGCATTTCTACGTCTTCAGGTGATACTGTGGGAGATTCGTAGATGATCATTTCAGCATTGGTTCCTGCTTCCTGAGTTTGATCAACTGGAGTGGACTCAGGAATACTGCTAGATCCGCCAGCCTCGCTGTTTTGGGTAAACAGAGGAGGTGGAGGTTGATCAGCTTGAAAGGAGTCGATTTTGCTGTGGAGGAGACCTAGCTTGAAAGATCTTTCATTTTCTTCTTCCACAGACAGACCAAGGTTAGTGTGAGCCTCTTCTTGTTCTTCAGTCATGGGTTCCTTCAGCATTTCACCCCTCAACCGTTCTTCTTCCAATTTAGCATCTTCTTCGGTCAATGGTCTTTGGATGACGGTAGCTTGTTTTTCTGATTCTTTAACAAATTCATCGATACTTCTGTCCCAATCTTCGAGAGACATGTTTTCTTCATCATCTTTTGGTTTATTGTAAGCTTCCTGATAAACTGGACCGCTATCGGATTCGGTTTCTGAATCTAATAGATTAGAAGAAGATGGTGGTGGAGTGGGTTCAGGAGCTGGTTCAATAGCTGGTTTCTTGACTGGTATTCTGATCTTAAGAGTTCTCTTGTGAGGCTTTTGAGCAGATTTGGTAGAGCTTTCGGAGCTGCCAGACTTGGTACCTTTCTTTTTCTGTTTCTGCATAAACGAAGGTAGAGGAACTTCGTCTAAGAACCCTACTTTTTCTTCCTTGAGAGCTTCAAGGTAGTACTTGTAGTTCTTGCATTTCTTTACTTTAGCATTTAAAAGACATTCGGGAAGTTTCATTCCTTGCTTACGTGTACTGGTATCAAGTCTCTTTATCTACTTGAGAGTGTGCTCATTTCTGAATGTGTTCTTTTGTTCATCATCCAGTCTTGGAGGAATGTCGTCATACTCATAAAGGAAGCTTTGAATGAGTAACTTGGTGAAGCGAATGAATGGAATCTTAGTAGACTTGTGTTGTATGTGCCAAACAATATCTTCCTAGATAATACTAGCATAGTCTACGGTTTTGACATTTGCCATAGCCCAGAAGAGTTTGAGATGTTGTAGTTTGGGGTGTTCGTGACCAACATCTCTGCCAGATAATGACTTGGCAATAATGATGTAAAGAGTTCTCCAAGGTTGTAGAAGAAATCTTGTGTTGACCTTTGAGTGTCTGGTCACTACCTCTTCTGACTTATCGTATCCAATTTCCCGTAACCATGTAATTAACTCTTCTTCATTAGGAACTGGTTGGTATTGTTCATTTGGACCTAGTTCGGGCAAACCAAGAACGCTACAAAGAGTATCTTTGTCCACAGTGACTTGTCTCTTATGAAGCATACACGTGAAAGATTCTTCGCCAAGGTCCAGCTGAATCGTGTGCCAGAATTGGTGAATGTAGAAGCAGGCCACTGATGCAGATTTTGTGAGCAGGATTTTGCACTGTGATAGAGTAAAGCATCAACAGCTACAATGCAAGAAGATTCATTGCATGTGAATTTGTTGAAGTTGACCCTAAGGTTGTTCTTTCCAATCTTTCTGGTGTAATTTTCGGGAAAAGTTTCTTCCCAGGTGAGCTTTGGTGCAGGTTCTGGTACATGTGGAATGTTATCATGTTGGGCCATCTGAATAGATCATACACAAACACAGACATTGCAATAATGTTTGTTAGTTCATATATTATTTTGCTGGTTTATGCACAATTTGAATTGACCAGTGGGTGTTTGTGTTCAAAATGTCGTGATGTAATAAACTTGTATTTATGATGTTAAAACTTATTAGAAAATGATTACAATCAAAGAACAATATGTGTTAACAAATACAAGAGTTTGTACATTTGAAAAATTACAGCACTTAGACAAATTTCAAAGAATCAGTCATTGTTACGCGTAAGTTTTGAAAATCCTACGCATAACATTTCTTATGCGTAAGGAATTATGTTAGGTGTAAGATCAAAAAATTTACGCTTAACTTATATCTTACGCGTAAGATTAAACTTTCGCGTAGGCTAAATCTTATGCGTAGGATTGAGTATTTTGCGTAAGATTTGAGCTTATGCGAAGGTTTGAACCTTATATGCAGTGTAATCAAACATAAAGCATAAATCAAAAAGCATTTGATTAGGTCTGATTTGTTCTGAAGCCATAATCATTACATAAATCATACATATATCAATTTGAATGATTGACACAATATCAGCTTCGAGAACTTTTTCCAAGAGTCGATCAAAATCTGTTTTAAAAAATCTGTTTTTCCGTTGTTGCACCAAAATTGCATTTTCATTTAAGGTGAAAATGTTTTTCATAGTTTTGACTTCTTTTTGAAGTTCCTGTTCCCAACGAGTAGCACAATGACGCAAATGTTGAACTAAAGGTAGAAATTGTTTTTGAAAAATTTCTCTCTTTTCGCGCTCGTAAGCGGATTGAAAAGTTGCAATTTTAATTTCCGAATTACGTTCAATTACGTCTTCCAAATTTTCGATGCCTTTCATGAAAGTTTTAAAGTAATCTAAAACTCGACAACGTGTTGGTAAGGGTGTCACAATACCAGAAGATTGTAATGGTCCATTTACTTGTGCCACAGGTTGGACAGGAGCCCCATTGGAAGATGAGACGTATGACTCAGTTACATACCACGATTTTTCAGGTATTTCTCTTGATGGAACAAAAGATTTTGAAATATGAGGAACTTTTGAGTAATCATATGGTTTGCAATATTCAACTTGACTCATTTTTGATCGACTCTTTTCTACAAGTTCTTCTTCTTCCTCAGTATTATAAACAATAATACGCACAATATTATTATCAAGCAATTGGTCCATACTGTAGAGCTTAGGAATTGTTTTGAACGCAGTGTGAAGAAAAGTTGATCTGTAATCTCCAATGGAAAAACCTTTGTCGGGTCTTGGTTTTAAAGTAAATTTTTGAATAGTTGTTACAGATTCTCCGTGTTTGTAGACGATATTTTGAAATTGTTTTATTTGACGTTCGAGAGTTAAATTTTCTTCGATTAGAGAATCTTCTTTTTCCCTTTTTCGCACTTTGTGTTCATAAAATTCCTGTTTGCAATTTGACAACTCCATTTGTGTTTTTGAAAGTTCTTTTTGAAGTTGTGCAACTTGTAATTTGAGTTCATGTTTATCATTTTCCAGTTTGGAAACCAATTTACCGTTTGACTCAATTACCTCACGCAGTTTGTTTTGTAGATTTTGTTCATTGGTGTAAGATTCCTGAAAGGACTTTTCAAAACACTTTTCACGTTTAACTTCATTTTGAAAATTTGAAAGTTGTATCTTATAACACTCAATGTCCTTTTTCAAAACTGCATTTGTATCTTTCAAAACTTTGTTTTGCTCTTTCTTCTTCCGAGTTACTAAAATTTGTGCTTGAAGTTGTTTGGCCATGACAATATAGTCAGGATCTGGATCAGATGAAGGTTCATATTGTTCGACCTGATCATGTTCGTCTTTCTCAATAGGATCATCAAATGAAACAACAGTGTCATCATCAAATATAACAACTGTATTCAGTTGTTCATCCTCTTGAGTATAGAAGAATGATTCGGATGGAACAACTTGCGCCTTATCTAATTCAGAAGCAGAGGGTGATGCAATTTCTTGTATTAAGCTCGTGTTTAGGTCATGTACCTGAGACAAGCCATCAATGTCATACACTGGGCCTGAATCATTCAACTGGAGTTCCTGCATGTTTGCCATAAGCATCACAGCTGCATTGGCCTCAAGATCTTCCATATCGTCATCATTGTAAGCATTGGCGATGAAACTATTCTCCTATTCAGTGAAAGTTCCTTCCTTTTCATCTTTGAGAGCCATGAGTAATGCCTGCTTGTGAAACTTACTGCCCCGAGTTCTCGGTTTTGGACATGCTGTTGCAATATGACCTTTGCCGTTACAATTGTAGCACCACACTGCATTCCCAGATTCTGTATTTCCTGTATCAGCATTGTCATTTCTTCTATGAGAAGCACCTGAATTGTTTCTGTATCCTCCATTGTTGTTGACCATTTGTCCAAACCCAGAATTTCCTGAATACCCACCAAAATTTCCTGAATACCCACCAGAATTTCCTGAATACCCAGCTGAACCAGATCGTCCAAAGTTACGGTTTTGAATCTCAACTCGACCATCTTAAATGACAGCTTGATTTCTTGTGTTTGATGAAGAACGAAGACGGTTGTTTGTTTTGTTAGAGAATTTGCTGAAAGCACGAGCAATGAGAGCAAGTCCTTGATTCAATGTGTGAACATCTTCATCATCATCATCTTCTGTGGAGTTTGAGTAGTACATGGTGTCATTGTTATTATATGGAACAAGTTGAGTAGATGCCTGTTGCGAGGATGATTCATATGGGACCATTTGGTGTGAGGTTGCAGGTTGTGGATAACTGAAGTAATTCTGTTCCTGAACATAAGCATGATTGGTCATTGGAGGTGGAGCAGCATGAGATTGAGCAACAAGTGCTAACGGATTTGTAGTTGGGAGTGGTGTGTAGCCTCCTCGAGCAGCTCTGTCTTTTTCAACTTCAGATTCATGATGCTTGAGATAATCATACAACAAACCATATGGAGCATTATGAAGATTCTTTGGTTTTCTCGCAAATGTCACATACTTTTGCCAATCATAACCCAGACTGCTGACACACTTCGTATTGACTGCGATCCTTGGAAGGTGTACTTCATGTCTCTCTAAGTCATTGACGACATTGGTGAAACGATGATAGTAAGATTCAAGGGACTCCCCTGGTTCGATCATGAAGTTAGTGTATTCCATATAAGTTTAGATTCCATATCTTCTTTGTTCAGTTGAGTGCCTTCCATTAGTAGATGGACGTGTTCCCACATAGCTTTAGCAGTTTTCTGAGCATCAACGCTTCTGAATATAGGATTTGGGATTCCCTGAAGTATGTAAACCATAGCATACTCATCTGCTTCACGATGAAGTATTTGTTCAGAAGTGAGTGTAGACTCAGGAACTCGGATTGCAGTTGGAGCTACTAGAGGATCAGCAGCTGGGTCACCTCTAACTAAATTAGTAGGCCACTGAAACGGTCCTTCAAGGATAACTTGTTTCATATACTTACCATGGGGTTTCTTGAGTTCTATAAATCTTAAGAATCGACTTGCCCACTGAACAAAGTTACCAGGTGTAAGCATTGGGGGTGTGTCAATCGATCCTGCCTCATGTCTGGATTGTTGAGTTGAGATTACTTCACACGTCCTATCAAATTAGTGAGTCTGTTTGGATGGAAGTTGGCTTTGTTGTTGTGGCATGAGATAAGGTTGTTGTGATGGAACCATCTGATGTTGTTGCATGAAAAGATGTTGTTGTGAGTAAACCGGTTGTTGAGGATATTGTGGTGGTTGTTGATACTGTTGCTGATGAAATTGTTGATTGTACAGCTGATTCTGATGTTGCTGAGGATGATTGAAGTTGTAGTACGGTGGTTGAGACATAATGAACACTTGTGTGAATGATGGATCTTTGTAGAAGATTGAAATGCACGTTCCTTTGGTTAAAGTTATGCGTAGAAAGGTGATGTTATGCGTAAACACTAGGTTTATGCGTAAGATTTCCCTTTTTACGCGTAAGATCAAGGTTTTGCGTAAGAAGCAAGTTTTGCATAAGGTTAAAAAACCAAACAAATCTTTCAAACTTATCCAAGCTTGAAAGATATCCTTAGTCGAAGTATTCCACTAACTTATCCAAGCTAGGGAAGTACTGAGTCACCGTTGCACGAAGAGAAGACCTTTGAATGAACTTATGCGTAGAAGATTGTAACTTACGCGTAAGATAATCTTATGCGTAAGATCTTACTTATGCGTAGAAACTTAGGCGTAGAAAGTCAACTTCTGCGTAGGAACTAACTTCAGCGTAGAACTTTGGCATAGGAAATCAAGTTTAGCGTAGGAATTAAGCGTAGAATATCAACTTCAGCGTAGAAAGAGGGTTTTGACCAATGTTTTGCGTAGAAAAGGGGTTTTGACCTCAATCTTATGCGTAAAAGGACATAAAAGTACTGTTGACAGCTTTAAAATTGTACTATTGTCAAAAACTTACGCGTAAGAAGGTCTGATGTTCAAAAAATCACAACTTTATGAAGAAAATGGCCTAGAAATAAGGTTCTAATGATCAAATAACTTCCCCAACACTTAGAAAACACTAAATATGAAAGATTTTGCTACCAAAAACTAGTTTTCCAATATCAAAGTAGCTATAAAACCTTGAATAACTATAAGAAAATGTAGTAAAACCTTAAAAGATCTAAACTTAATGCAAAATCTAAGCTTCAAATCACTATATCAACCTTGAAACTTGTCCAAGCTTCAAGATTTGAGTGAAAGAAACCAAGAAAAAGCAAAAATATAAAGAAAAACACCCTTAAATCCCACGTTAATACCAAGAACAACACTTCAATCTCTATTAGGCGAATGATACCACTTGTTTGGTACCCATATTTGAATCACACAAGTAAGAATGAGATAGATATAAGGATGGGATGATTATGAGATACTAGCAGGGTACCCGCGCGTTGCAGCGGTGGGTACCCTGAAATTAAATTTTCCAGTGAATCATGCATTTTAGTTTTTTTATTCTTTTTGACAATAAAATTATGGATATCAAGGATTTTGTTTAGCCCGTACCCGTTCGGGCTCGAACCCGTTTGGCCCGCACCCCGTTCGGGCTCAAGCCCATTTTGCCTGTTGCCCGTGCGGGCTTGAATATTTATATAATGTGTTTTATTATTTGTATTAGTGACATTTAATGTAGGAATTGTGCTTAATTTGGTTATACAATGTGCTTGATAATTTGTATTTATTATATAAGGGGTGTTTTAATAACTGTATTAACTGTATTTATTGACCAGTTAATTAATTGACTATATTAAATAGCATTAATTTTTTTTAATACGTGCATTAAAGTGGTGTACACTATGCTTCTTATCTTGTAAGTCTGAAAATTATGTGCATTAAAGTGGTGTACAATATGCTTCTTTTCTTGTAAGTCTTAAAAAATTAGAAGCATTAAAAGTTATACTTGTAACAGCCTAGACTTTTTAAAGACACTTAAATTTTTAATCTTTTAATTATTTGTGTATACATCTTTCCTATTAAAGAAATATTTTTGGTCTTAAACATTTTAAGACTTCTAAATATAAATGTCCTAAATACATTATAAAATAGTATAGATGATGAAAGGTAAAAGTGCAAGAGTTTCACAAAGATAATCAAATAACCAATCAAGTAAAATGTTTACATAAGAGAGGTATTTATAGGAGAGGATGCTAGGGCAACACACCTAGATCCTTCCTTGGTATTTTCGTGGGCTTGTAAGCCTTATGGGCTTTTACATGTTGCCCATTTACTTAAAACATAAACATTAATATAACTAAAGCAACCTATTACAAAATGTAATGACCGAGGCTTGACAAAATATAAAAGTATGTTCCCAACAGAAATCATATCATTAATCAGTACATGTCCGCTCTTTCGTGATGTGGGTCTTTCTATTAAAGCAAATGTTTATCAGAAGGTCTGGTTTAATATTTTCATATTAAACAGCAATCTTCACGAAAGAGCGTCCAGACCTTCTGATAAACATATCATTAATCAGTACGTGTCCGCTCTTTCGTGATGTGGGTCTTTCTACACAGTACGTGTCCAATCTTCAACAGTAAATGTTTATCAGAAGGTGATATTTTCAACATCAATCTTCACAAAAGAGCGACCAGACCTTCTGATAAACATTTGCTGTTGAAGATTGTAAAGAAGCAGTTCCACGTGTTCGCTCTTTCGTGATGACAAACAACAGAAGTCAGGGACAATCTCTTTGGCAATTGGTTTGTATTTTCCACGCCTTTTCTTAAACATTGCCAGCTATATGTATCTGTCCCTCGCATTAGGAGAAAAAAAAAGGGTTGGAGATGGTTATTCGTGACCAAGATGGAAATCTCACTAATCTCACCAACAACGTGGTCTACAAAGAAGTGCTACACAATTTATGATCACATCTACATGTACAAGTATTTTGCGTTAGTAGAAATAAAGGATTGAAAATGTTTATTTTCTTTTTTTGGATTATTTGACTATAGTGTTTCATATAACGTACGTTTCGTTATTAAAACTGCACACTTTACATTTGTTTACCATATGCGGTTCTTTCTAATTATAACTTCATAATATGCAACATCATTCACTACTTTTTGATGATTCTTAAAAATACCCGTGAATTTCACGGGTCTTTTAGCTAGTGATACTTATATAGTAGAGATTAGGATAATTTTTTGGAAAGTATTAAATGTGAAAATTATGTGTTTAAAAATTGTTCTCATATATTAAGATAATATTTTTGAATTAATTGTCTGTGTGTATCTTCGCATTTGTTTTAGCCCATCGTCATTTTTGGAAACAATTTGAATTAACTGTGTCCGCTCTCATTCCATAAATTGTGTCTCAAATTTGAAAATGTCAAATCCTAGTTTTGGTGTGTCTGTCATTGAATAACCGTGTGTATCTCATATTGAAAAAGTCAAATTAAGTTGTAGAGATTAAGTTTTAATAGCATCAACTATGATAAACCTTTTACAAAGGTTTATACATTAATGCATCAATATATTTTAGACATTTTAATTTTATAAACCTACATTCACTATAGTATAAACCTTTGCAAGTTCATAAAATGTCTTTTTTAACAAATGCATTAAATGTATTGAATTTATACACAGGTTCAAGAATTAGGACATCTTCATGCCACATAGACATGAAATAAGTGTCCACTATGCTTGAAATAGACATAAACTTTTTCATTTTTTTAGACCTTTTCATAAACCCACCATAGTGGAAGAGGGGTAAATTAGTTTCCATTTCGAAGTTGCCTATATTACAATTAGTTTTAAGTTTTCATACGTAAGAATTTAAGATTAGGTGTATACGTAGTTCAGATTTCCATATTTAAGTTTTTCAACATTTCACAAAAGCTTGACTTTTCACTTTTCCAATATTTCAAGGGTAGAATAGGCAAAACATATTTTCAACATTTCAACTTTTCACAAACCTTGACTATTCCATTTTTCACCTTTGACCATTTTTACATTAATATTTTTAAGGCCTGTCTTGACTTAGCTATTTTCAAATCTTCTCTCTCATTGTCTTCACATAATATCATCATTTGAATTTTGAAAATTTTACTTGATTTGGGATGTCAGTCAGATATTTTTCTTATCTCCTTATCTTCCATACACGTTAATTGTGTGCATATGTGTCACGCAATCAACTTGGGAAGTTTTGGCCCAATGGTTTTTGGGTCCACTTTGATCAGTATATAAGAAGGGGGTTCTTTAACCACCGTCCTTCACTTTTCTCACATTTGTCATACTTGTTAACAAGTTTTCTCTTAAGTTCTTCATTTTACTCTTTATTGTCGATTGATTTTGCTTTGTCATTTTTGCCAAGGTCTTCCAACTTGTGGATAATCAAGGTTGGTGGCCTGCCATACTTGTTGTTTGTGTTTATTCAAAGCTTTCTTAAATACTTTTGAAAGCTTTTTCATAGATGACTGTCTTTCTGTTGATGATAGTCCCACCCTCGTAAAAAGTCAAAATTTTAACAATTTTGAGGTTAAGTATCCGTGGATTGTAGAGGGTGATCTGGCGAATATGCCTCCCTCTACGAGGACAATTTTGAAACAAGCTTATATTGAAAGCTCAAACGTTTTCGAATTGGTAGAAGGACTCGTTTGAAAAATCATGCACTTTGGTGTACCGGACCAGTTGTCTTCATTGTCTTGTGTTTTGGGCTATCGCTAACGATTTTAAATGTCTTATTAATACATTTTAATCATCGTTAAAACCTAAAGAAGATATATGTACATATTTTCACCAACAAAAGGATAAATGCATTATTATAAGGAGCGTCGACACAGATATCTAAATTTCATAATTGATAATGGAAGGAAAACCGGGAATTCTGCGAATACTAGTGAGTAAAAAAAGTCGGATCAAAAGCTAGTAATGGTTTAAACTTCTAAAAACCATAGAACGGGCAAAATCTTGAGTTTGCCAACACAATTTCATCAGTTACTGCGACAAAGCACAAGAGAAAACGCCATACCGATAGCTAAACCGGTACATAATATGGCAGCAGTAGTGCATATGCCAATTACATCTGCATAGCATACAACAAAACAGTGACGAACCACCAACTCCATTTCCCAAAGAAATGTAATTCAGAATTGAGAATCAGGTACTCGTTGAACATTAAAAAAAAGCGCAGAAAGAAACTAAAGGTCCAAGTTGCAAAAGTTATGATTTACCTTTATCAATACCATCTTCAATTGATTTCTTGGGAGTTATTGAAGGCCTCCGTTCAGGTACATCCTGTGAAATCCATTTTTGAGGATGCATTGAATAATGAATGTAGCATATAGATACATTTGGTATATAATTCGTCACGAGAGAAAATAAACTAATACACCCGTATGCAACTTAGCAGAGAATTATATGGTGCATGCGTCACTACTACAAAAAAGGCCATTTAGATCACTTTACAAAGATCAGTTTTCCAAACGCCCAATCTATTTAGCAAAAAATGGGCGCGCCATAAAAACCCAAACTTATTTTGGAGCAAAATTGTGATGTATTTGACAAACAAAGACAAAAAGATCGGCTATTCACAAAAAAGACGTTCTATTAACTAAAGCGGGATTTATCCCTCCCTTTTAACCTTTTGAGTTTTTCATTTCCCCTCCTTATCATCACACATAAAACCCTACCTACCAAACTCTCCCTTCTTATTCTTCTCTAATGCATAACACCGCCGCTTATTAGAACACACTCAAAATCAAAATCAAGACAAGAAATTTAACAAATCAAAAGATGGGTTGGATCGGAGATTAAATTGATTCAGTAAAATCAATGCATTTCACCGATCTTTTTGTGGGTTTTCCACCGATCTTTTTAACGTTTTTTGTAGTAGTGCGTGCAACAAACTAAAGAAACTAAAGTAAAATGAATGACCTCAACAATGCCCCGTCTAGCAGCTGAAGACCGGGAAGCAGCTGCTACTCCTGCTAGCACGTCAGCCAAAACACCAAACGTCGTGGCAGCAACATCAATTAAGGTAATTACTCGATCTGCATACAAATTTGAGAATCATGTACTCTTTGAATACTGTTTAAAAAATTAAATAAAATTAGAAGGTAAAAGTTACAAGATTTTTTACTTACCTTTCCTCTTGATACGATCCGTAAGTACTTCCTTGAGAGTAAGTGCTTTCCAACAATTTGGTTTAATCTGTAAAATCAACATTTAATAAGTGCATTGAGTAAAGAATGTGGTAAATGATTGCAGTCGGTAAATAAATACGATAAAACAGATGTATTATAGCCAACTTGGTAGAGTATGGTCAAAGCAAGTGAAGGACACTATAGTAACAAATCTAAAAAGTACAACCTCAATGCACCATGTCGGGTATGAAGCGTGATTTATAGTATACACCAAACAATATAATCATAAATTCAAACTCTATGAGATAAAAATTTGAAACAAATTGTCACAATTTGCGTGTTGTATTCATGTTCTGCCTGGTTTTCTTTTTGTAATAAGAACAATCCATCCAGCTACGAATATACTTCTAAAGTTCACGATAAAATATGGAATCCAAGCAACTAACATGCATATAGGAAAGTAGATCACATAAATTCTGTTTTAACTTTCTTTTTGTTTCCTGCAATTTCGTGTCTGTGTGGAATTGTTGATCCCAAGTGTAAGTGATCAACTTTGAAAGAGGTATTGAAAGGAAGGCTAAAGAATATTTCCTTTGCCAAGAAAAAGCTTTGTTGTAATTAATTATGAGGTGTTTTTGGATGTAAAAGATCATACCTCCAAGCAAGTATCAACAAGGGTTGCGCTTTTTGGGCAGTCTCCACTTCTAAAATATCCAACAGCAAGTAAATACGTCTCTTTTTTCTTGTTCCTGGGATCAGTAGTGAATGGCAATGAACCTGTTGCAACCAAGTAAAAACTCAAATTAAATGAAAGTAACTTACTAGCTACTTAGCTAAGCACCACATAAACCGACAGAAAAAAGTGATCATATTTTAGTGTCTTATTGTACGTGAAACAATCCGAACTCCAAGAGTTGTTCATCATCCCAATCATAAGGAGGTACACAATAATTTAAAGACTATTAATCAAGCACTAAAGAACTTCACTCTCAAACTAGTTAATATATTTTTTTTCTACATGGAGCTGCATTAATAATCAAACATGTATAAATTCATCATATGTTCACCTTGAATCAATTCTATCCCACGTTGTATGTCTTCAGGTCGTCTTGAGGTAACAAGAGCTTGCATCAAGGGATAACGGACCTCAAAATTTTGTTTATCAAAAGAACTAGCAAACTTGCTGTTAGAATATTAGTAGTAACTTAAACATAGTTTAGGGGTTTAAGTGTACTTTGTAATTAGATTAGGTGTTAGACATAAACTAGGATTACTTAGCTTGGAGTGCAAGGCAAGCTAGGTTTCCACCTCCTCATCTCTATATAAATAGAGATGAAGGGGATACTAGTTTTTAACATTCTTCTTTCTCAAATTGTAAGCTTTATTGGTATTAATAAAGGGTTCGTTGAGGGTATATCGTGTGCAATATTCTTGTCTATTCTTTGTAGTCTCTCGTGCTTGCTACTTGTGCTCGATACAACTCGCGATCTAGCGTTCCGCGATCGAACTTCGGATTGTTGTCGAGGTATTTTCCAACAAGTGGTATCAGAGCCGTGGTTATTGTGGTCATCGAAGTTCGAGTGCTAGTTCGAGGTGTCGAGTTGGTTTCGAAGTTCAGTTTTGAATCGGTTCTGTCGAAGTAGCAATCGAGAGGTTTGAAGTGATTGTTTTTTTTTTCAAAGAATATTTATTATATATTCATCACGTGAACAAAGGTGGCAAGGTTCTTTTCGATTCTTGGGATTCCAAAAAGTAAAAAGTTTTCGGTTTATTAATTTAATAAATCGACTATGCGAATTCGGTTTTATATTAAGTTCCAGCAAAAGTGATTCACGTTATTTTATTTTTGGTTCTAATAAATTCGAAAAGTGAAGAGTTCTTGTTGCAATTTTTTTGCGGTTCAAGTTTCGATCGTGATTTGCTTGGGATTTTAAGTATACGGTCAGGTTGGCTTGTTCGAAATCGAGGGTTTAGGGTTATTCTAATTAATTCGATTTGCAAGAAGGGTTTATAGCAACAATGGAAAATATTGCACACGGCTTGTGAGACTTGTCGGTAAAGTTGGTTAAGAAACAACTTGACAAGGTTTTTAGCAAGGTATAAGAAGAATGGCTAGTTCTATAACTAGGTTTGACATCGAGAAATTCGATGGGAAGAATGACTTCGGGTTATGGCAAATAAAGATGCGTGCTTTCATGGTACAGCTCGGATGTGATGCTGCATTAGAGACATTACCCGCAGACATGAAAGCAGGTGAAAAGGCTGCTTTAATGAAGAAGGCATACAGTACCTTGATTCTATGCTTGGGAGACCGGGTTTTACGGGAAGTTACCAAGGAAACATCTGCTGCAGGAATTTGGACGAAGTTAACTAGTCTGTATATGACTAAGTCCTTAGCAAACAGACTGTATTTGAAGAAGAAGCTGTACACGTACTATATGAGTCCAGGTACGAAACTGGGTGATCATATAGATGAGTTTAATAAGTTGATACTTGATTTGGCGAATATTGATATCGAGATTGAGGATGAAGATCAGGCACTTATGTTACTTACGTCGTTGCCATCGTCTTATGAAAACTTTGTGGAGACATTGTTGTATGGGAGGGAATCCTTGACAATGGAGGATGTTCTGGCGACTCTGAATTCAAGGGAGTTGAAGAAAAGAACCGAAAGCACAAAGGAAGATACTGGTGACGGGTTATATGTAAGGGGAGGGTCAGATCATTCAAGGAAAGCTCATTCTGGTGGAAGTTCGCGGTTCAAGTCAAGGGGTGGAACTGGTAAACTCAAGTGCTTCATATGTCATTCAGAGGATCATCTGAAAAGAGACTGTCCAAAGAAGAAGTCAAGTGGGTTCATCAAGAAGGGTAAGCATGATCAGGATTCTGATTCTTCTGATGACGAGGGTAACGCCTACTTTGGAGAAGCCTTGACGGTGGTCGGGAATGATGAGATGACTGAATTGGTGATGGATTCAGGTGGGTTTTATCATATGACACCTAGGAGGGATTTCTTGTATGACTTCAAGGATGTTGATGGTGGTTCTGTTCAGTTAGGTGATAACAGGACATGCACTATCAAAGGGACAGGAAAAGTGAAGATACAGTTGCATGATGGTTCAAGCTTTATACTGGATGATGTCAGGTATGTTCCAGGGTTAAGAAAAAGCTTGATTTCATTGGGTACTCTTGAAAAAGAGGGTTATACTGTGAAGATGCAGATGGGTAGAGTCAAGGTGATCAAAGGTTGTCGGGTTATGATGACTGGGATCAGGAAAAAGAACTGTGTGTATACTCTTGAAGCAAAAGTGACGACTTTTGGTGTACAAAAACATGGAGGTTCAAAACAAGTTGGGTTCAAACAACTTGGTCATAAACAAGTTGGGTTCAAACAACTTGGTCCTAAACAAGTTGGGTTCAAACAACTTGGTCCTGGTGTTAAAACTGGAGTCCATGGAGTACAGGTTGATGAACGTGTTTGGTTTGAGGTGGAACTGCAGGGAGCTCAAGGGAATCGTGAAGCTGAGGTTGTTCAGGTTAGTAACGATGGTGCTGCAGTGGCTCAAAGAAAGTTGGAGGACAAGCAACTTGAAGAAAAGACAAACACGGACTGCTTGGTAAAGGAGCAGGAAAAGATACACCTTGGTATAAAGGTGGGGGCAGACATTACGGTAACCGGAGTACTTAGTCAAGAGGGTGCAGAGGGTAATGTTGCTGAAAAGAAGAAAGTGAATGAGTCTACGGAAGCTAATCTTGGAAAATTACTGAAGTACAATGCCTGGTCGACAAGGTGGTCCCCGGTCCGAGGTTCCAGCACGAGGAAAAGATGCTGAGTATCGGTTATGTTTAAGTGTTACTCCTAAGGTGGAAATTGTTAGAATATTAGTAGTAACTTAAACATAGTTTAGGGGTTTAAGTGTACTTTGTAATTAGATTAGGTGTTAGACATAAACTAGGATTACTTAGCTTGGAGTGCAAGGCAAGCTAGGTTTCCACCTCCTCATCTCTATATAAATAGAGATGAGGGGGGATACTAGTTTTTAATATTCTTCTTTCTCAAATTGTAAGCTTTATTGGTATTAATAAAGGGTTCGTTGAGGGTATATCGTGTGCAATATTCTTGTCTATTCTTTGTAGTCTCTCGTGCTTGCTACTTGTACTCGATACAACTCGTGATCTAGCGTTCCGCGATCGAACTTCGGATTGTTGTCGAGGTATTTTCCAACAAGGATCCCATAGCTGTAACGAAATGGAAATTGAAAAATTGTCAATAATACGAGGGAATATTTTCAGATGAGTGTGATGTTATGGAAATAGAAAAATTGTCACAAGCATATGTGAGACCTGCATATTATTACTGGCATAATGAGGTTCTTTGCTTGCTAAAACTATGACGGGCGGCATATGACGGGCATAAAACGCCCTCTGTATGTGTTAGTGGGTTATATATCCCTAATTAGGAGATTTGTTATTAGGGTTTGATCTGCATGGCCTTTACTTGTTTATTTTCCGCTGCCCATGTTTTATAGGTCGAGCGGGTGATTACAAATACTATACCCTACATGGCATACTGAGGTTCTTTGCTTGCTAAAACTGTATGATAGTCGTATTTGCTACAGTATGGCCGGGGTGAACAAAAGAATCTTCACATCAATTTTCGGTGAAAACAATTTCCGGGAAGTCGTGAGCAAAAATCAAACTTATAGACCAGGTCTCAGATCAAAATGAAGTCCAAAGACAATTTCACATCCCCGGTGTAGCATTTCTTTTTATACGTAGTATTTGACTTAGAATTACTACTATAATTATTGGTTATTCAATATATAAAGTTTTTCGGATCCGAACTAGAACCAGAAAAATTATGAACCAAAGAGATGTAATTTGACTTCCAAAATCATATAGAACACGCTTCAAGTTAATATTTGTTGAGTATGTTCACAATTTCATAGGTGCTACAATAATAAAACCTGCATAACTACACTTATAAGTGGAAAATGGACCACAAAAACATGACTTGAAAGCCTCATGAAACTTGTAATTAAGCTAGTAGAAGATTTTGCTACGTATCCATGAACAAAAAATGCACCTAAAATAGATTACCAATCATGAATGAGACCAAAATAATAAACGTATCATTGGAACAATTCCAAATAGCCGCAACCCTCTACACAACACTATCCTTTTTCCTTAGAATTTGCATGACTTACTTGATCAAAAACCCGGTCTAACGAAGATGAAATTGCTCTATTTGTATCTAGATTTTCAGTTTTCTCTAAACAATAGTTACTACTACAGTCGGGCCGGTGCTCATACAGGTCTAGAAGAGTTTTTCAAGAATCTGAATTTTTCATAAGTGCCAGCAATTAATAAGCAGTTTCATCAAAGCAAATAGTACATTTATAATCAGTTTTTTTCACATTACAACATGTTCTTAGCTTATAGCGCGCAGTTTTAGCAAAACAAAGAATACAACCATTTAGCTCATACCGAAAATTAGCAATAACCATTTCATAGTGGTTATTTTATTTTCAAAGTTCACTTATGAATGCACAAAGATCAAAAACATCAAAGAAAGAAGGACTTATGAAAATACATGAACAGTGTCGGAATCGGTCCAAGGAAGATAATGGCAGCTAGTGTACAAAGACTCCATTGAAATCAAGAAATGGAATGTGCACTTATGAATATGAATGAATGTATGATGTCAACTTTTACAAGCCGAGTATGAGCTTTATAATATCCCTTATATAATATAGGTTTTAATTTCTTGTAGCGTAATCTTTTGTTATATTTTGTTGTTTATCCTTTATAATTTGAACTTTAACTTATTGATATTATCCTTTGCAATGCGTCAAATGTGATACGCTCATCAGAATTACTGAACTTTTAATTTTCGAATGAAATGGAATTAGTTTTGTAAAAATGCACGACATAAAAAAAAATTAGGTGCTTAAGTTTGTCCAAAAAAAAAACACCAATTAAGGCAACTAACATCACTAGATATTGAAAAGCGTTTATTGAGAACTTACTTGGCAAAATTTTTAGAAAGTACGACAGATTTAAGCACAAAACTTTTAGATATTTGTCCAATACACCGAGTAAAATTTAACCCCAATATGCAACCTATCCAATCGCTCTAACTAAAGTGATTATGAGTATTCTCAATTAGTTCACTTCTGTATATAGTTGATGTGTTTATAAATTGATTGTTTAGCACAGGTCCGGTATTATTCTGGCAGGGGAGAAAATGTTGCCCGGTTCGGTATTTTCACAAGGTGAAGATTCATTTGCGTAAATCACGTTCAAAAACAGGAGAGTAAATTTAGAGTTTTTTATATGAGCATTGCACTTTGAAAATTAATTTAACAAAATGTGTATTTCTAAAAATATTTATAAAAATAAGTAATATTTAAAAATTCAACCTGTAATCCTGTTGTAATAAGTAATGCCACGTCTATAAACAACTAATACATTAAATTCGATTGTGTGAATGTTTAGAGACGTCTATAATTATAACCAACAAAATGTGATTTGTACACGACACTTTGAGCTCATATATAGTCTCATACACAGAGCAAATGTAGAGTAAATGTTCATGGACCTTTATACCCACATGTACACCACCTCATACATATGAACTAACTGCGAGTCTGTGAGAAAATAAATGCCAAACAGATTTACTTTTATGCATGCGCGGTTTTGGGCCGGCGCACCATCAGCAACCGAGTCGGGCCCAACCCACTAAGGAGCACTAAATTTTTTTATACCCATTATATGTACTAGGCCCAACCCACTAAGGGTCCCTAAAAATAAACCCTATTAATCATTTATCCAAAAAGTCAAAAACGATTGTAAAGAGATGAAGGCCTGAAGCACTGAAGCTTTGCTTTCAATAATCTATCTCTATCTTAAATAATAACTAAGGTTACAAATTAAAACTTTCAACTAGTTATCAATTTTAATTTTTTTTAGTTATCAATTTTGCCTAGTTATCAATTTTTTATTTTATTTTTTTATTTTTATTTTTTTACTTTTTTTTTTGCATAATTGTAAATTGTATACATATACTGATATACAGTATATACTCAAATTGAGTAATTGATATTTGACAAATGACAAATTGTTAAATAATGTTATTTTTTTTTCATATGTAGTTGCTTAAAAAAATTATGCCTCCTAAACAAGCATCCGGTAGTTTAAAACGAAAAATAAAAGTAAAACAAGTAGCGCTTATAAAGTTTCAAAAAGGGGCTATGAATAAATTTCTCAAAAAACAAGATGCGGGTCCTTCTAATGTTGATGAACAAAATGATGGTAATGGAAATGACAATGTGGAAGATGTTAGTAATGATAATGTTGATGTAATACTTTTGTTGCAAGAATGATTTTTGTTCGTATTTTTTGCTTTTCGTACTTGATTATAGTTTATGAATATTATAATATAGGGGCATTTTTTTTTTTTTTTCGTGCCGGGCCTAATTTTTTTTTGACGTTCTTAGCACCGCACTTGCTTTTATGTATATGGAGTAAAAAGTTCTGTATCTTCCAGTAGTGTTTGGAAGAGTTAACAAATTTTATTCTTCTTTGAACAATGATGAATATCCTTCGTGAGTGTTGGGTACTTGGGTTCACTGTCTTCCTTAACAGTACCATGGTTTCATGTAATTAAGGTTTATCTAGACTATTTACTTTTTAACCCTACACAAGATGATACAAAAAAAGTTACTTGCATTTGCTAAAAGCCTCTTTTAAAAAATCTACTAAGGGTCTACTTGGTTCAAAGTGGGTAAAGGGAAAAGGTAAGGGTAAGGGAATGCAAAAGGATGAGTGAGGTGGGTAATCAATACCTTACCCCCTAATTTACTCTATAATGCTCGATTACCCAGTACGGGGTAATCAATCCCTTACCTCTAATTAACCAAGCACAAATATTTGAAAGAGGTGGGCCCAAATTAATACCTTACCCATTCCTCACTCCCTCTTAACCCCCACCAAGCACCCCTAATTTTTGGATGAAAAACTACGTATTCCAGATATCTATCGGACAATAGGAACAACGTACTACTAACTGGTTGCCAAAATTTCAAGGTTATTGGAAGGATGCTGGTAAGAATTTTTAAATATTACTTATTTTCATAAATATTTTTAAAAGTACTACTTTTGTTAAATTAATTTTCAAAGTGCAATGCCCATATAAAAAACTCGGTAAATTTGCATTATTTATCTAAACAAGCATTTTGACCCTCTCTCTTCTATTTTTTTAATATATGTACACTACGTTATGCATCGAGACCTACATATATTGACTGGTCAACACTTGTAATTGATATTGTCCTTAAAACACCCTTATATTAAAAGTATAATTTGTAAATTACAATGTACAAATAAAACAAGCTGCTAAAATCTTTTCCTAAAATTTGTAAGACATTTCATGAATGTATAGTAGGTACCCGCACGTTGCAGCGGCGGATACCCTAAAATAAATGTTAATGACATCAAAAAGAAAAAGTGATAGCTAAGAGTTGTAAACTTTTCGGGCTCGAGCCCGTTGGCCCGTGCTCGTTCGGGATTGAGCTCGTTTGTCCCGTGCCCATTCAGGCTCAAGCCCATTTGGCCAGTTGCCCGTTCGGACTTGAATATTTGTATAATGTGCTTTATTTTTTGTATTAGTGACATTTAATGAATTGTGTTTAAGTTGGTTGTGCAATATGCTTTATAGTTTGTATTTCTTATGTAAGTGGTGTTTTAATAACTGCATTAATTGTATTTATTGACCAGTTTATTAATGTTAGTAAATGTATTTTAGTTAGTTGTACTTTTAGCTTAAAAACTTGTAACGCTGAATTTTAAGTATTTCTATTTAAAGATTGTATTTAATGTTAGAAAATATACTTTAATTAGTAGTATTTTTATCTTGAGAACTTGTAATTGTATTTAATGTTAAAAAATATGTTTTAATTAGTTGTACTTTTAGCTTAAAAACTTGCAATAACTAATTTTAAATATTTCTTTTTTTAGAAGGCCTAAATGCTTTATAAGATAGTATGATATCTTAAATAACACAACATTTTTATTACATATGCCATAAAAATAACAAAACTAACTCCAAAAAATACACATGGTTTCTTATGTTCCAACTTTCAAAATTATAAGAAAAGAAAAAAGAGTCGGAAGTGGACTCACATAAAATATCATCATCTCAAAACTTCAACAGTTTACCATGCATGCAAATATATTTTCGTCATCTATTAAGTAATTGTCATTGTAAATAAATACTAATAAAAAAAACTTTGTTCGTTGAAATTTCAAATACAGTGCAAGCGTTTTCTAATATGGGAAAACTGTGACTCATTCTTTTTAATCTAAATAGTGGGTGAGCTCGGCAACTTAAATGCCTTATTTTCTGTGTGTTTGTGCGTTTCTATAAAGGTACAACGATCAACTTTAGAAGTTCACATTTATGGGTTTATTTCAAAAAACTTAGGGACCATGAGCGTTAAAAAGCTTCAAATGTATGAATTTGGTTCACCAAAAGAAGTTACGAGCAAAAGAAATATGTTTAGGTATAGTTTCACGGCCGATTTATGTCATGTGTTCCGGTTTTTTTCATTACTTGTAATCGTAGGCACGTACCCATATTTTGCGCAAATAGTCAAGCTTTTCACTTTTAACCTAAAAGGGAAAAATTATGGCTTCAATAAGTTTTAACATTGTTAGTTAACAAAGGCCCGCAAGCCTGTTGGGTTCGACCCGTTTAGTTGCTAGGTTTTGTTTAGGTTTAGCCACTATTTATTC
The DNA here is from genome assembly GCA_030686995.1 of Artemisia argyi. Lineage (NCBI taxonomy): Eukaryota > Viridiplantae > Streptophyta > Magnoliopsida > Asterales > Asteraceae > Artemisia > Artemisia argyi. The sequence continues at coordinate 11,497,437 of CM060696.1, forward strand.
TCTTGAAATCTATCTTTTTTGGACGGAAATTGTGGCTACATGGCTTCTAGCCCAGAAGGCGTAGCGAGCCCACACAACCAGGTTGAGTTCAACCCAGAAGGCAATGACACCATTCCCTTTACGCACGCGGGAGGAAACCCCTATCGCCCTAGACAAAATTCGAACTTGAGACCTTACCTAGGAGGGTAAAACCTCCATACCGCTAGACCAGAGGCCCGTTGGTAATATATTGAATCTATTGAATCTGAATAATATAATTTAGTTTCTCTCTTGTTTCTACATTGTATCATAGCCATGAATCCATGCATATATGTTTGGTATTTGATATTAGTAAGCATACCCATTATGAGTTTTATAACCCAAATGGCATATTTTTTTTGCCAACTCCCTTTTCGAGAACACGTGTTTATACCCTGATAAGTGGGTACTTAGAGAGGTGGGTGTGGACTTGCTCATCCCTCGCCATGCCAACATGGCGCATCTCCTCATGGCTAGTCACCACACCCCCTTAACCTCCTCATAGCTCCTTATGTCCTCCTTATTCGTTTGCATGTACGGCGAAGAGAAAAATATGACATTTGTCCTTTTTTTTTTCTTTTCTTTTTGTGAGTGGTAAATAAAATAGAGGTATAAGTGGTGGGCCCCAAATGAGTAAGTTGAGGTTAGTTATGAGTGAGGAGGGGTTAGTTGTGAAGAGGTGTTGGGGTGATGTGGCACCCGTGAGCCCCACTCTGTTCTAGAGTTATTTTTAGAAATGAAAGTAAAGAAAAGTAATGAAAAGTAATGAAGTAAAGTGAAAGGAAAAGTAAACGGAAGAAACCTATTAGTTATTTTGTGTTCTTGAGATGAGAAGAAAATGAATGAAATGCATGTTTATAAAGTTTAACATTAAATAATAAAAGCTAGTAAAATTACACTTACACCCTTTTATTAATATTTATTGTTTGCAAAATCTGGTAATTAAAGTTGGATGAAAAGGACAATCTAGTCATTTTAAAGTAATTAAAGGAACTTCCCTACTTTTCATCCCAAAAGTGGGACGTAAGTTGTGCTTCAAAAATTCAAAGAGAATCATCCCTTTTCACTTTCTTTACCTACCTTTACTTCTCCCCAAAATTCTTGAGAACACCACTTTTTTAGTTCATTTCACTTTCACCTCTTTTCTTTCTATTTACACAACTAAAGAACACACTGTAAGTGAGGAGGTGAATGCTCGTTGCCACACTCACTCCTCTTACGATTATGATTCACGTTCCTAGGCATAAATCTCTCTGAACAACGCGACGTTTCAGCTTTTATGTGATTCCTTTCTTAAGTTAATTACACGTTTAGAAAAGTGGGATCATAGTTAGTATTTTTATTGGTTGTTGTTTCCACGTAATTTCTTGTAAAGGCTATAAATAGCCTTTGCTTTATTCAATAAAGATATCATATAACCACAACTACACTTCGTCTCTTTTGTGCTCATTTCTGTTCTTATTTCTGGACTGATATGTATCCTTCAAAGTTGACAGCTTCCACAGCATCAAACTCTCACACTGATATACACAAGCACTGGAACCTGGAGTATGCGCATTGTCCTTGGTGGTATCATGAATGTAATTAAGTGTTATAACATCATTGTTTGGCTTGGCCTGAAAAATAATAAGGGAAATGAGTTTGTTAGAGTAGAAGTGAACTAAAGAGATACGAATATTGAGCAAAGGCTGATACAGTTGAACTAAAATATGCATATAATTCATGTACCCGCAACCAATTTTGACCCATTTCTGTACCCCGGGAATACCAAAACATCACCTATTAATAACATTAGTTAGCCTACTTGAATACAAAGTTGCTGAAACTTAGCACGCAGAAAACCACCAACAAAGTCACAATCTTTAAACTACATATAAAGCCATACACTTTGACAAAGCTTCATATACAAAGAGCAAAATGTTTCCAGGAACTTTGCAAGTTATACAGTTAAGCTCCTATACTGTATAGAACACATTCCTGACTTAGAAATATTTAAACAACTGACTGATACAGAACAGCCAACCAACTGATACAATGACGTCTATGAAGAGACTTAATTCACATCCTAAGGGTATTAAAGAAAAATATATTATGCAAGACTAGAGATATGCACCAAACTAGAAAGCTAAGGGTCATAAAGATCCACAGATTCCATTGGAGTAAACGTCACAAATAAATTAAAAGTTTACAATATGTAGGTATAGTGTAGCATATGAACCAGCTCAGCTAACTTCCATGTTCCATCTAACAAAGATTATTGCATATAAGTGTCCATAGATCAACAAGAACTTACACTACAGTCTACAGAGATGAATTGGCTTGTTTAAAAATATAGAACAGTCAACATATGAACACACCTTCGGACTCTTAATAGCACTCGTTTCCCGCCTCTTTCTTTTCTGTCTCTTGCGAAAATGGTGGATACAAATATAGAACAGTCAACATATGAACACACCTCCAAAAGCATAAGAATATGGCCAAACCACATAACATGACAAAGCGGTTTCTTATTTGGAACGTAATGCTTCATTAATCTTAAGCTATGAACAACGCCATCCATCTAGATTTCCCATGATTGCTTCATATTGTATTCTTTCATTACCCATAATTCATTAGGAAGTAATTCGATCATGTCTAAATACACACAAACAGTCTTTCAAAGTCCCCAAACGCATTGACGAGTCTTGAGCAACATTTCATTGGTACCGCAAATTAAGCTTGTAATAAGCATTCCCTTCTTTCTTATGCTTCCCCTCAGTCCAAAAACGCAATAAACTATCTTTCTAGATGAATTCACATCAATATTACCCTAAAAAAAGTATAGCATAACTGCATAAGTGATGCTCATAAACACAACAGGGCAACCATTTTGTAATATATCAAACTACGTACCCTAGCAAACACACTGACAGAATCCCAATCATGCTTATACTTTCAAAAAGAAAAATTACTAAATATACATTTGGAACGATAGGCTGAATTGTTTCATACAATCATACATTACAACGAATCAATCCAATTGGTAAGAAAATTATTGAGCGGCTTTAACCATAATCACAGGTCTAAAAATGATTGAGCTGCTAGAAACTTTTATCTAGACTTGGTGTAGTGACTATAATCCATGATAATAACGAGGTGCATAGGTTCGTGCTTTGTGGCTAAAATTAATGCTTATTTACAACAATTTTTTTGAGAAAATTTCTCACACACGCTCGTATGAGTTATAATTCAATCTTTAGCTGCAACTTTAAATCATATGATTTATGAAATTCTCCTTTGAAGTAACATGTTGCGAGAGAAAAAAAAATGTGAGATCACTAGATTTTTTTGCATTAGAAGACATTTAAAAATTTATTCCATGATTGATGCATCCACGTGGAAAGAAAAAAAAATTAGAGACGTTCATCGGTTTGGTTAATATTGGGTTGTTCAGTTTATTCGGTTCGATTAATTTGGTTAAATTTTTTTGGGTAATATCGACAACCGACCCGAATCGAATTCAAATTTGATTAAAGCGAACTCAATAACAAAAAACAAACCAATTAACCCGAATTACTTAATTTTAATTATTTATTTATTTATATAAATTCAAAAATAAAAAATTAAAGTTTAAAAAATGTTATATTTTTTTACTATAAAAGAGTTTTAATGGTCATTTTATGTATATAATATATATATAAAGAAATAAGAAATATATATTTATGTGAATTTGGTTTTTGGTTTAGATTGCCAAAACCACATCCAAACCGAAAACAGAATATTCAATTCGGTTTCTGTTCGGTTTTGACGAATTCGGTTTGATTACAAATTCTGTTTGATTTTTTTCTGCTTGATTCAATTTTGGTTTTCGACTTTTCGGTACCTGTGGGTATTTATACGTATAAATACTTATTTACAATCATTTTTGCATTAGAGGAATTTAAAAATTCATTCCATCATTGATGCATGCATGTGGAGAGAAAAAAATACAAGTATCGTTTTTGGCTAAAAAATATCGTTGTCATTTGGCTTCTGTGTGAACAATTGGCCGGCTTAGTCATGGGACTAAACCAAGTGATTGTGATTATTTGTATGTGTTAAAGTGCTAGGGTTACATCCATATATATATATATATATATATATATATATATATATATATATATATATATATATATATATATATATATATATATATATATATATGGTGAGGATCAGGTACGTTTTTGTCTTTTAGTGCGGATGGTACGGACGAATCTCAGCCCTCCATCTAGTCAACCATCTGAAAAAAGCGGAGTGGCAATATCGTAAATATCTCCTCTTTTTTTAAGATCATTACTATCGTATTAGCTTTTTTTCTGAAAAAATTCAAAAAAATCTGAAAAAATTAAAAAAATAAAGAGGACAACAAATAATTAAGAATCGCTGAAAAAAATTTCAAAAAAAAATCGTTTTCATCGTTAAAGGTATTGTGATATCAGAATCTGATTTTGACTTTTTTACAAAAGTCAAGATCTGATCTTGACAAAGTCAAGATCTGATCTTGACAAAGTCAAGATCAGATCTTGACTTTTGTAAAAAAGTCAAAATCAGATTCTGAAAACTTTTTTTTTAATAAAAAATTTAATATCACAATAACTTTTTTAATATCGTAAAAACTTTTTCTTAATAAAAATTATTAATATCGCCGTAACTATCATGCTTTCTTAATATCAAAGTTAATATCGCCGTAACTTTTTTACTATCGTAATAAAAAAAGTCAAGATCAGAATCAGATTCTGATATCACATAAACTTTTTTACTATCGTAATAAAAAAAGTCAAAATCAGATTCTGATATCACATAAACTTTTTTGCTATCGTAATAAAAAAAGTCAAGATCAGGCTCATAATATTGTTAATATCACGGTACCACTCATAATATCGTTAATATCACATTAGCACTCATAATCAAAAAAGAAAAAAGTGCTCAGAAAAATCTGAAAAAATAAAAAAATAAAAGAACACAACTAGAGTAAGGATCGCTGAGAAGGAAAAAATCAAAAAAATCGTTTTCATGATCAATTGGTACCGTGATATTAGCGTCAGATCTTGACTTTTTTACAAAAAGTCAAGATTAGATCTGGAATGGGCGGTCCAGATCCATCCGCACGTCCGCACTAAAAAATTGTATCTGCACGTGATCCTCACTATATATATATATATATATATATATATATATATATATATATATATATATATATATATATTGTAAACGTTTATGAGGAATATACGAAACACTTTTATTATCCTACGGTTTACAACTAGTTATAATGCTCGCGCGTGCGCGGGTTTTTTTTAATTTCTTGAATCGTATATTATTTATTAAAAAAACAAATAATTTAATCTTTGTTTTGTTTGATTTATAATGTTTAATTATAGTTTTTTATTATTAAAAATAATTATTTAAAATTTTTAATCTTATTATTAATTGCATCTTATCTATATTTTTTGTATTTATCTTCTACTTATATTATGGATAAATATAAAATGTTACCTAATAAAAAAATAATTTTTTTAAATAAAATTATTACTAAATAAAGTATGAATCCATTTTTTTGAAATGAAAAATTCCTAATAAATGTTTTGTTTTATTATATAAAAGATATATATAGGGATGTAACCCTAGGACTTTAACCCATACAAATAATCACTTGGGCCTAACATAAAATATGACTAACATAGCTAGCATCCCTCACACCAAAAAGAAAAATGGCACCTTAATAAGAAATCAATGCTATTTCTCTTAGCAACCATTCTTCTTATTTGTTCTTCCTTTGCAGATGATGACCTCTCTTCAACAAGGTATGGACATATAAATCTTTGTTATTCTTACTAGTATAAATTAACGTTAAAACAAATATTAGATTCCACGATTGAGTCACAAACACTTCCAATAGATCCCCCTTTCCCAGTCAGATATTACCATTAGTTGGTATCGCACAAAAAGTAACTTCTCATAGACTCGTAACGGGTGGCATGATTTTAAGGGGTTACTTACTTCGTAAGAAACAAACATTTTGGTAGCTACCAGAAATATCACCACGAGCTAACAAGACTTGATTTATTTTGATAGTCCACTATGACCCTACTGATGTTCCATGTAAAATAACCAGATGGGTTGAACCCTTTTAGAGGATTAGGAAAAAAACAAAACAAAACAAAAAACTTTCAAAAATATATGTATGAGGGTTTCATGTAATCTATTGCATCCATGCAACCTACCAAAACCGAGAGGGTTTCATAGTTGAACCCAACTTGTTTATGATGAAGTTATTTAAACCAAACTTGTTTTGAAAATGCTTTTGTACATCTAAAGTCCCCCCCCCCCCCCTCCCCCCTCCTTTCTTTTATTTATTCACTTTTGCTTCAAGATTATACACACACTTCTTTCTCCAAATCCCGATCATCATAACCTGACAACCTTTGATGACCTTGATTCTACCCTTCTACATTTTCACAGTATAACCCTCTTTATCAAGAGTACCCAATGAAATCGAACTTCTTCTTTACCCTAGAACATACCTAATATCTTCCGGCATAAAGTTTGATCTATCATTCAACTATATCTTCACTTTTCCTATCCTTTTGATAGTGCATGGCTTGTTATCACCTAACTGAATCAAACCACTATCAAAACCCTTAAAGTCATACTAGAAATCCCTTCTAGGTGTCATAGATAAGACCCACTTGAATCCATTACCAATTCAGTCATCTCATCATTCCCGACTACCACCAAGGCTTCTCTAAAGTAGGCGTTACCACCGTCATTAAAAGAACCAGAATTCTGATCATGCTTACCCTTCTTGGTGAACCCACTTAACTTTTTTCATTGGACAATCACTCTTCGTATGACCCTGAAAATGACATATGAAGCACTTGAGTTTACCAGTTCCACCTCTTGACTTAAATTGTGAACTTCCACCAGAACGAGCTTTACCTAAGTGATTTGACCTTCCCCTTACAAATAACCCATCACCAGTTTCTTCCTTTGTGCCTTCAGTTCGTTTCTTTAACTCTCTTGACACTTCTGCTACAATCGACGTAACCTAAACTTTGAATAAACTCGGAACCTCGAACCAATGTTTTGAAAGGCTCAAGGTGCACTAAGGTGCAAACGGAGGTAAAGAGCCTCGAATCGAGGAGCATTCCAAGGCGCGAGATTCATGAATGTGAGGCGCACTAAATACATTAAGTTTTTTATAACCTGTGTGACCATTTATGTAGCTTAAATAACACAAAATAACATTAAAAATACTTAATACATGACACATATTGCCATTATAAAGATTAAAATGGATCAGTTGTCACTTCTCAAACGGATCAACTCTTTGACTCGATAACCTATAGAGATTAAAATCCATATCGGACTAAATATGCTTGTATCCTATACTTGTAGACTCACATCTAACAAAGCTCTCAATTTAACCCTGTAGAAACGTAGAGGGGGGGGGGGGTGAATATGTTCCTCTTTAAAATCATAAAACTTTCGTATCAAATTCCCGATCAAGTATGACTAAATATGAATAGTGGTTATGTCACTCACAACAAACATATATGTCACTCAATTACAAGTATACAAGCAATCACATAACATGAGATTTAAAAGTATTTAGCTACTATTTATTGCACTAGGGACGGTCCCTAAAATACACCTACCGTCCCTTAAATCTTGGGGACTGTCCCTGTATAAAGGACTGTCGCCAGTGGGCATGTTTTTTAGCAGATGTGTGGTTAATTATGTATTTGCATTTTTTAGTTGTTTTAGTGTTTATATCTCAAGCATAATCATAATCTAAGCAACTAGCTACACAAACACAACCTTAAATGCAAGAAGATAAATGCAAGAAAGGAAAGTAAAGAGAAGAGAAGAGAAGACACAAACCAGACACGATGATTTATAGTGGTTCGGCACGAAGCACCTCTTCGTCCTACTCCACTCCTCGAGTACCACACTCGAGAGTTACTTCACTAGTCAACACACTCAATTATGGCAGAACAAACCGTACACAATCTTACACCAAGTTTAATGACACTAAGCGGAATGTCGAGTCCTAATCCTAGCTAGAACCAATCTACACCAAAGCCCACGTGGCTACACGAACAAGCACTCTTATCCCACTAAGATCAACACATGATCCAAGTCTTCACATGAACGAGCACTCTCGTTCACTTGAATCTTCCCCCGATTCAAGCCTTCTCACACGGACTTTACTAAGTCCAAATCTTCACACTAGAACTCCACTGATTCCTAGCCTTCACACAACAACACACAAACTATTACAAGTCCTAATATAGGTACAACACTTCTTTGACTTACACGTTGTCCATTTTAAACCTAACAACGACTCATACACAAGTCGGATCTACTAATATTCAAGAATAGAGTTTATAGAAAGAAGAGAATCGTAACACTAGTTACGTGTTTGTGTATGAACTCAATAACACTTCGATTCTTGATGACTTCGAGTGTTCTTATCTTGCACTTGAGATAGAGGATGACGGGATCACTCATAAATACATGCCAAAGAGTTATAGTGATCAAAGAAGAATAAAGGAAAGAACAGAAAATTTTGTGCTAAGAGGATTACCAAAAATCTGATGAAAATGGGTCAGTATATATAGCCAGCTCGAGGAGCGGGGGACGGTCCCTTAAACCTTGGATAGTCCCTTATATATAAAGGACCGTCTTGTATTTAAGGGACCTTGTCGACAGTTTTTGTCCTCTTGTGGTGAAATGTTATATGGTGAAATTTTATCTGAGTTGGGCGGGAAAAATAGTTGTTTGGGATTTGAAATTCAAATTTATTTTTCTTTAAAACATTTCTTTGTAAATACAAAAATATTTTGTCTAATTTATTTTAGTAAAAATGTTGTCACATTTATAAAAATGTGAAGTTTAAGGACAAAAATAATTTTCTTTGATCACTTAACAAAGTTCGTATAGTGTTTGTTCATACCTGAAGTGATGTAGACTTGAGCCATCGAGAGATGTTGATGCTTTCCGGCATTGATGATTTGTGTAAACAAGTAACTTGTGCACTTTACGTTATGTACTACAAGTTACATGTTTGTTATCATTAAAACATGAAGAAATTGTATAGATTAAACGTTGTACCGTTTGCACTAACAATCTCCCCCTTTTTGATGATGCTAAATATGTAAACCGTAACTTATAGTAAAGTGTTGAAGTTACTTGTTTTACACTCCCTCTCCCCCTTTTGTCGAAGCAAAAAGGTGTCGCTGATGCGTGGGAATTGCACCAGGCTTTACCTCTCGAGGGATCTTGAGAAGCTTACAACCCCCACCAGGAAGTGTACCTAATCGTTGTAGTATATTATAGTGACAAGTACCGGGGGATTGATCGTTCAACTCAGGAATAGTGTCGCTAGGATTAGAAAACCTAAAAACTAGGTCTAGAGGTGAGGGATGATTCTTTTTGTATTTTTATATTTTTATAAAAGCAATTAAAATCTCAGGTGTTTGGAAGAGTGGGCGGAATTAATTGCTACTCAACTAACCCAATAACTAAGATGCTGATTGAGGCAAAAGCAGTCAACTAAATTCAACCACGGATGTGGTCAAACAAGTCAAAATCCTAAGGCTCAATGCTCCGCGGAAGTATAAGGTTTCCCCGGGTCGTATGTCCCGACGAGGTGTGAATTGTAAACAAACGGTTATTTGATCGGGTGACTTTGGACAGGAAAAGGGGTTTAAGTGTGATTGAACTATGGAATCTACAGTGAAATAGCTTAAACAAGCTATATGAATAAGACGGGAAAGGAGGAAAAACCAGAAACGATTAAAACCTAAAAACGCGTACGTTACGTTTAAATAAACGTAGACGTACGAAATAAAACGCGAGTTTTAACAAAATAAAATACTTACGGGTATGAAAATCACATTTTTACAATCCTAATAATAAAAGAAACTTTTTAGAAAATTAAAATTACTTTTTACACTATTTAATTATTTAATATTAATTAAAAACTATTTAATACTTATTATTAATATTTAAAACACTTAAATATAATACAATATTAATTAAGCACTAGAAAAATGAAAATAAAATTTCTAAAATTATAAAATAACTAAAAATAAGTTTTAAAACTAAAAATAAGTGTTTTTGTCTTTTTGTGAATTTTCTATTAATTAATTACTATTTAATTACTAATTAACTATTTTAAATTAAGAAAATTACTAAATGAACAGTAAAAATTCTAATAAAATTTCTAAAATTACTTTATAACATATAAAAGCTATAAAAAATATAAAAACTTGATTTTACTTAATAAAAACTAATAATGCTATTTTAAACTATTTATTAATTAAGAATTAATAAAACTAAAATTAATTCTAATTAATACTAAATGAGAAAATAAAAATCTGAGAAAATTAATATAAATACTTTAATATAAGATATAATTAATAAAAATATAAAAATGACAAGTACTTAATAAAAATTTAAAAATGAAAATTAAAATTAAATTACATTAAATAGAAACTATCACTTATTTTTAAATTTGATTTTTCTTGATTTTTATTTTACAAACCTATTAAACACTTAAAAACAAATAATTTTTGTAAAAACAAAATTTTTATAAACTTAAAATAAGCTGAATATAGGCTGAAATGGTCAACAGTTGACCACAGTTGACCAAAAAGCAAAATGGGCTAAAACTAGCATGTGTGGGACCCACAAGGGTTGAAACTGATCCAAATAAGCTTATGGAACTTGTATAAGCTGGAATAAGCCAAGATGGACCCACAGAATAAGCAATGAGTAGCAATAAGCACTTATCAAATTTCTATGAACTCAGATTATGGGACAACTTTGTGGGGCTAGTTCAGGTGGGACCCAGTTGGTATGAGGTCAAACCAAGGGTCAAATGAGGAACCCTACCATGGGGAGGGTTGAATGGTGCAAGGTGGGGGGTTGTGGGACCCACTGGGTGGTCAGAAAACCACCACCAAAGGTGGTGGTGGGTGATGGATCTGTGCAGCAGGGGAAGACAGCTGAGCCTGCAGCTCACTTTTGGGCAATGTGGGGCCCAATGGAAAATTTGCAAAAATGAAACAAGGAGGGGACTCAGTAGTTGAGATGGTAGAGAACCAATAGGAACAATTTTCAATCCATGAAAGCAAATACACAAATCACTAAAAATCCTGGAACTTTTGTAAAAAAAACTGAATTGGTACAATTTGACTTTTTCCAAAAACTTGTTACATTGACTTTTTTGAACTTTGTATGATCAAATCTGATTATATAAACTATATTATGATATAATAAGTTGATTTAAAGCTGTATTAACATGCAATAGACCAATGTGAATGGATTTAGAAACTAAATCCCATGACAGTTAACTGTCATGGGGATTGGAAGTGATTATTGACTTTTGGTGCTAAAAACTTGAACTTGAAACTTGTTTTGACCTGACTATACCTAATGTAACATGCTAGGACTGAAAATAACAAACAAACCACAGATCTAAATGGTCAGAACCACATATCCAAACACCCCTGCTAATGGCAGTTTCACTAACTTTGTGAGTTAAAGACTTAATCTAACCCAACTGATGATCCACCTAGATTACTAAACCATATTAAAGACTAGTGAATACCTAAATTAGGTAAAGAACATTAAGTACACAAGTTTGTGAGGATGACTAAGTAGGGACAGTGGGTTCACTACTATTATTTAGAGCATGAGACAACTAACCAAATCACTTAAACAAACAAATCAAGCAATATTTAACACAAGTACTTAACTAATAAACATCAAATAAGCTTAAAACAAAAAGAAAAGTATCAATAAGCAGTTGTACAGTAGAAATGCAAAAAATTGGAACTTTGCTTACAAGAAATGTCTCCAAGCTGAAAAGTGAGAACCAAGGATCTAATCCTAACCTAGCATCTCCCCTGAGATTCTAATACCACCAGCAATCCTCCATCAGTCACATTCCATACCTGTAACCTTTAAACACTCACTTTTGATTTATTAAGTTATTTTTGAGTATTTTTAGTTAACTAACTTAAAACAAGTTGAATAGAATAGATAGCTTCCAAAAACTATTTAGTAACTTAGATGAGACCAAAAGAACATTAAACAACAACCTTTACAACAAACAAGAAAAATTGAGATTTTCAAGTTAAAATTGCAAATTTGTGAATTTAACTAGAGAGCTTGAAATTGGGATTACAGAAAGTTTGAATTACATGAATAAAACTGATTACAATACTTCTTTAATTGAAAATTATAACTGAGAGAACAAATTACACTAATTCGTATCTTAAACTTACACTACAACTACACTACAGCTACTGACTTTCCATTCTTCCTTTTTCTTTCTTTAAATAGTTCCTGGAGTCTTTCTCTTTCATTCCCACCAATACTCTGAGCTGTTGGATCACTCAAATCAATCTGAGCCGTTCAAATTAAGTTTGGCGGGAAAATGGGTTTTGGCAGGTTGGGTTGCTTGTGAGGAATTTGTGGTCATTAAATGTTTCTTGGATTATAATGGTGAGTTGGGGGACAAAGAGTGGAGAAAGTGAGCTGGAGGCATGGCAGAGGAGGGGGGTGGTTTGGTTTTGCAGGTCAAGTGGGGGAAGGAAGGAGTAATACGGGGTGTTTGACTTGGGTTGACTGGGTGGACCGGGTATTAGTTTAAAAGGGAAGATGGGCTTAAGTTTGGTGGGCTTAGGATTAGCAGGTTATGGTTTTTGGGTTTAGTAATAACAAAGCATAAGGTCTAAATTGGTTAAGTGTTATCTCTCAAGGACCAAATTGCAAAAACTGAAACCATAGGGACTGAAAATGGTGTTTTTCCAAAGTTCTCATAAGGGACCATTCATGCATATCGTAAGTATCCAAAACCATTTTTTGCAATTTTGTATTTTTCAAAATTCCCGGGGATCATTTATGTAAATTTTCAAAATCCGGGGACTAAAATTGCCATTTTCTCAAAATTTTCATCCAGGGATTAAAAATAGTTTTTATGAATTCCCAAGGATCAAAATTGATTTTTCTTTCAAAATTATCCCACCAGGGACCTTTTCTGCCAATATTTGAAACTCCAGGGACTTAAACTGTAAATTTCCAAAACTTTCCAATTTTTCACCAAAGGACTAAATATGACATTTTATGATTTCAAAATGACCTTTGGTGATAATTTTCTATATTTTGAATATCCAGGGACTAGATTTGTAATTTTATGAAAGTTGAGGGACTGAAACTGCCAATTTTGCAAACTTTGTGCGTTTTTCATTTGTTTTTGCTCATTTTGCATCTAAAACATATAAAACACAATTTTGGAATATTTTCAGTATTTTGATGCATTACTGAGTGTTTTTGCATGTTTTGCAGTTCATATTAGACCAAAAATGATGAGTGTTTGAGCACTCATCAATCCCCCACACTAAACTATTGCTAGTCCCTAGCAATACTGTTTTGAAAACTTGATGGTTTTGAAAAACTCTTTACCAAAAGCCATCACTTCTGGAGTAGCCAGGTGTAAGAACTGTGGCACACCTGATAACCGTGTGATTTTGAGCAAACCACCAGCTGTCAACGGATTTGAGTAGTCTTTACCAAAAGCCGTTTGCTTCTGGACTAGCCAGCTCTTGATGGAATAGTCAACATCTTGGTGAGCTGATTACCAATTATGGATTTTCCACGGCCTTTACCACAAGCCATAATCTTGCGGGCTAGCCAACTCATTTGTTTTCGGGGAGTTGATGAACCATACAATTTTGGGCAAATTGCCAGCCGTCAACGGATTTGATTTGTCTTTACCAAGAGCCGTTTGCTCCTGGACTAGCCAATCCCTTTTGTCGCTTAGACAAGGCGGACTGATTACCAAAAATTTTGAAGCACCAGTGAAAAATTTTTGAAAATTTTTTGAAATTTTGGCTAAAAACGGGGGTATTATATAGTAAAATGTGATAAAATTCGCTAGAATAGCGAATACCCTCCCCACACTTAGCATGAATATTGTCCTCAATATTCAAAGTCCCGGCTATTATGCCGACATTTTGAACGTAAAAGGGCAACATTACATGGTAAGCGTGGAAAAACACCATTTTTTCACTTCATAAGTAACCATAGCATGGGGGACTCCCCCACACTTAGGGTGAAAACCCTATAAGCATGCTACTGTTTTTGTTTACCGAGTCGCTAGCTTGACTCGACCCCGAATTCATTTGTCCTTGGGGAAGCATGATGTGGAAGAGACAATCTCAATCGGACTTTCATTCAAGATGTTTGGACAAACATTTGAAGCACGTGAAAGTTCCACACCGATGAGATAAGTATCCGGCTCAAGATAATAATACATGAAAATGCCGGGATCAAATATAGTGTCCTCACTCCCGAAGGAGTGAAGAAGAGAAGAAGTCACCTTATAGGTGAAGAAAAGGAAGAAAATCATGACGAAAACCATGATTTGATATTCTTCCTCAAGAGGAGGCTCAATAGCCTGAGTTTGGATTTCAAAGGGTAAGCTCGTAAACAACCCGGGAGGGTGGGTGGGAATTTGCAAATTCTCATAATTGAGAGCATCTCCCCCCGGGATATCAAACTCTGGAGGAGTCGTGATATGATGAGCGAGTTCACCGGAGAACTCCTCATGAAGAGAATCATTCACTAGATGTGAATTTGTGAACTCATGTTCCATTGTGGACTCATCACAATCCTCGTCAAAGATTGGATTGTTAGAAATCATAGTGAATTCAGATTCGAATTCAAATAGAGGATTGGTGAGAGTCGTATTGAATGTTTCGGGAACAAAGAGATTATCATTCTCTATTGGATTTTCGGGATAAGAAGTGAGTGACGGATCATGATATAGGAGACTTTCAATTTCTCCCAGATCGGCTTGGAAATCGAGGAGACCATCATCACTTTCCAATGAAAGTGGATTGATGTGAGTGAGTTCATTGGCGAACTCCTCAAGAAGAGGATCAGCATCAAACTGTGGGAGTGATGCCTCAATGTACTCAATGTCTCCATGAGATGTACAATCATCATTAAAATCTGAGAAAGTCTCAAAATGATCGTTTGAACACTCAAGAGGGGAAGGAATATCACACATGTGCTCAAGAGTTCCCTGTGACTCTCTCGGGATTGGGACAAGGATCTCAACACTAGACTTTATTAATTCGTCCAATTCCTTATTAGGAACAGTGCTAAGATGCTCATCCCCCATGCTCAGAGAGTGAGTGGGAACCTCGGGTGTGATAGCAGTTGTTTGAGATGGAATCTCAACTGCTGGGATATCAACTGATGAACTTGATGGATCTTTATAGAATTGAAGGATATCAAGTGTATCCTCATCATCACTGTCATCAGGAATAAAACGGAACAAAGAGCTAGATCTGGCTGCTTTTTCTCTTGCAATGGATTCCCTAACAGATTTTTCATAGGCATCTTGGGAATTTATTTTAGCAGCCTGCTCTTCAGCTAGCAATTCTTCCATGGATTTTTGATGAGTATGTCTTTGGGCAAAGTCTTTAACTAAACCCTTAAGCTCATCAACGATTTTCATCATATTTTGCATTTCTGGAAGAAGTGCTTGATTCATATCATACTGTGGAGGTTGGTCATAATAAGGTGTGTCAAAATCGTCACAAGGATATGGATTCCCCGTTTGACAATCTGAGCTGAAGTGTGGACCTCCACAGTAATCACAACTGTAAAACTGTTGAGTCTGGATTGGTGAATCATATGGGTATTAGTCATAACCAAAGTTCTGAGCATCTCCAGAAAACTGTTCATAGACAAACGTGTTTCCGATTTGACACTCAAATCCTTGGTGAGGACCACTACAAAACTCACACAGATATGTCAGTATCTCATGATGTGGTGGCTGGTAGGATGATTCAGATGTGTCATGGTAAGGATAGGGAGCTTGGTTATAGACAGACCCATCTCTTGACTCTACCATGCTACAGCCGGGACAATTCCCACCATTATGAGGACCACCACACCATTGGCAACCCAAATGGTATGGATACGACATAGGAAAGAATCAAAGGTTCATAGAGGGGTAGGGATGAAGAATCAAAGATGTGAGAGGGTAAAGGTGAATATTTTTGGGTTTTTGGATAAACATTTTGTACAAATGAGAAAGAAAATCTTTTTGTGTTTTTTGTGTTCGTTGAAAACTGATTTTAAAATGTTTTCGGGAACGTTTTTGTTTTGATAATAAGAAAATATGAACAAAGGATGGATAAATGTACAATGGAACGAATTCCAAAATCACTAATCAGAAAAACCGTTTAGATAAACGCGCACAACCTCCCCGGCAGCGGCGCCAAAATTTGATTGAGGCAAAAGCAGTCAACTAAATTCAACCACGGATGTGGTCAAACAAGTCAAACTCCTAAGGCTCAATGCTCCGCGGAAGTATAAGGTTTCCCCGGGTCGTATGTCCCGACGAGGTGTGAATTGTAAACAAACGGTTATTTGATCGGGTGACTTTGGACAGGAAAAGGGGTTTAAGTGTGATTGAACTATGGAATCTACAGTGAAATAGCTTAAACAAGCTATATGAATAAGACGGGAAAGGAGGAAAAACCAGAAACGATTAAAACCTAAAAACGCGTACGTTACGTTTAAATAAACGTAGACGTACGAAATAAAACGCGAGTTTTAACAAAATAAAATACTTACGGGTATGAAAATCACATTTTTACAATCCTAATAATAAAAGAAACTTTTTAGAAAATTAAAATTACTTTTTACACTATTTAATTATTTAATATTAATTAAAAACTATTTAATACTTATTATTAATATTTAAAACACTTAAATATAATACAATATTAATTAAGCACTAGAAAAATGAAAATAAAATTTCTAAAATTATAAAATAACTAAAAATAAGTTTTAAAACTAAAAATAAGTGTTTTTGTCTTTTTGTGAATTTTCTATTAATTAATTACTATTTAATTACTAATTAACTATTTTAAATTAAGAAAATTACTAAATGAACAGTAAAAATTCTAATAAAATTTCTAAAATTACTTTATAACATATAAAAGCTATAAAAAATATAAAAACTTGATTTTACTTAATAAAAACTAATAATGCTATTTTAAACTATTTATTAATTAAGAATTAATAAAACTAAAATTAATTCTAATTAATACTAAATGAGAAAATAAAAATCTGAGAAAATTAATATAAATACTTTAATATAAGATATAATTAATAAAAATATAAAAATGACAAGTACTTAATAAAAATTTAAAAATGAAAATTAAAATTAAATTACATTAAATAGAAACTATCACTTATTTTTAAATTTGATTTTTCTTGATTTTTATTTTACAAACCTATTAAACACTTAAAAACAAATACTTTTTGTAAAAACAAAATTTTTATAAACTTAAAATAAGCTGAATATAGGCTGAAATGGTCAACAGTTGACCACAGTTGACCAAAAAGCAAAATGGGCTAAAACTAGCATGTGTGGGACCCACAAGGGTTGAAACTGATCCAAATAAGCTTATGGAACTTGTATAAGCTGGAATAAGCCAAGATGGACCCACAGAATAAGCAATGAGTAGCAATAAGCACTTATCAAATTTCTATGAACTCAGATTATGGGACAACTTTGTGGGGCTAGTTCAGGTGGGACCCAGTTGGTATGAGGTCAAACCAAGGGTCAAATGAGGAACCCTACCATGGGGAGGGTTGAATGGTGCAAGGTGGGGGGTTGTGGGACCCACTGGGTGGTCAGAAAACCACCACCAAAGGTGGTGGTGGGTGATGGATCTGTGCAGCAGGGGAAGACAGCTGAGCCTGCAGCTCACTTTTGGGCAATGTGGGGCCCAATGGAAAATTTGCAAAAATGAAACAAGGAGGGGACTCAGTAGTTGAGATGGTAGAGAACCAATAGGAACAATTTTCAATCCATGAAAGCAAATACACAAATCACTAAAAATCCTGGAACTTTTGTAAAAAAAACTGAATTGGTACAATTTGACTTTTTCCAAAAACTTGTTACATTGACTTTTTTGAACTTTGTATGATCAAATCTGATTATATAAACTATATTATGATATAATAAGTTGATTTAAAGCTGTATTAACATGCAATAGACCAATGTGAATGGATTTAGAAACTAAATCCCATGACAGTTAACTGTCATGGGGATTGGAAGTGATTATTGACTTTTGGTGCTAAAAACTTGAACTTGAAACTTGTTTTGACCTGACTATACCTAATGTAACATGCTAGGACTGAAAATAACAAACAAACCACAAATCTAAATGGTCAGAACCACATATCCAAACACCCCTGCTAATGGCAGTTTCACTAACTTTGTGAGTTAAAGACTTAATCTAACCCAACTGATGATCCACCTAGATTACTAAACCATATTAAAGACTAGTGAATACCTAAATTAGGTAAAGAACATTAAGTACACAAGTTTGTGAGGATGACTAAGTAGGGACAGTGGGTTCACTACTATTATTTAGAGCATGAGACAACTAACCAAATCACTTAAACAAACAAATCAAGCAATATTTAACACAAGTACTTAACTAATAAACATCAAATAAGCTTAAAACAAAAAGAAAAGTATCAATAAGCAGTTGTACAGTAGAAATGCAAAAAATTGGAACTTTGCTTACAAGAAATGTCTCCAAGCTGAAAAGTGAGAACCAAGGATCTAATCCTAACCTAGCATCTCCCCTGAGATTCTAATACCACCAGCAATCCTCCATCAGTCACATTCCATACCTGTAACCTTTAAACACTCACTTTTGATTTATTAAGTTATTTTTGAGTATTTTTAGTTAACTAACTTAAAACAAGTTGAATAGAATAGATAGCTTCCAAAAACTATTTAGTAACTTAGATGAGACCAAAAGAACATTAAACAACAACCTTTACAACAAACAAGAAAAATTGAGATTTTCAAGTTAAAATTGCAAATTTGTGAATTTAACTAGAGAGCTTGAAATTGGGATTACAGAAAGTTTGAATTACATGAATAAAACTGATTACAATACTTCTTTAATTGAAAATTATAACTGAGAGAACAAATTACACTAATTCGTATCTTAAACTTACACTACAACTACACTACAGCTACTGACTTTCCATTCTTCCTTTTTCTTTCTTTAAATAGTTCCTGGAGTCTTTCTCTTTCATTCCCACCAATACTCTGAGCTGTTGGATCACTCAAATCAATCTGAGCCGTTCAAATTAAGTTTGGCGGGAAAATGGGTTTTGGCAGGTTGGGTTGCTTGTGAGGAATTTGTGGTCATTAAATGTTTCTTGGATTATAATGGTGAGTTGGGGGACAAAGAGTGGAGAAAGTGAGCTGGAGGCATGGCAGAGGAGGGGGGTGGTTTGGTTTTGCAGGTCAAGTGGGGGAAGGAAGGAGTAATACGGGGTGTTTGACTTGGGTTGACTGGGTGGACCGGGTATTAGTTTAAAAGGGAAGATGGGCTTAAGTTTGGTGGGCTTAGGATTAGCAGGTTATGGTTTTTGGGTTTAGTAATAACAAAGCATAAGGTCTAAATTGGTTAAGTGTTATCTCTCAAGGACCAAATTGCAAAAACTGAAACCATAGGGACTGAAAATGGTGTTTTTCCAAAGTTCTCATAAGGGACCATTCATGCATATCGTAAGTATCCAAAACCATTTTTTGCAATTTTGTATTTTTCAAAATTCCCGGGGATCATTTATGTAAATTTTCAAAATCCGGGGACTAAAATTGCCATTTTCTCAAAATTTTCATCCAGGGATTAAAAATAGTTTTTATGAATTCCCAAGGATCAAAATTGATTTTTCTTTCAAAATTATCCCACCAGGGACCTTTTCTGCCAATATTTGAAACTCCAGGGACTTAAACTGTAAATTTCCAAAACTTTCCAATTTTTCACCAAAGGACTAAATATGACATTTTATGATTTCAAAATGACCTTTGGTGATAATTTTCTATATTTTGAATATCCAGGGACTAGATTTGTAATTTTATGAAAGTTGAGGGACTGAAACTGCCAATTTTGCAAACTTTGTGCGTTTTTCATTTGTTTTTGCTCATTTTGCATCTAAAACATATAAAACACAATTTTGGAATATTTTCAGTATTTTGATGCATTACTGAGTGTTTTTGCATATTTTGCAGTTCATATTAGACCAAAAATGATGAGTGTTTGAGCACTCATCAGATGCAATCAAAATAAAATAACAAAAAATGAAAATAAATCTAATTACTAATGTGGTGTGAACAATAATGGGAAAATTGTGTTTACTTATATTTCATTACTCCCTAGATATCATTTACAGGTTGATAGTTTGTTACAATTGTGTGGATGACGGGTTATATTCCTTAATACCATTCGTGGGGTGGCGTACGTACTTCCCCAACTCTATAAGCTCCTACTTCACTCCTATGTCGAGCCTGCAAGAAGCTCCTAACATGGGATCATTAGAATTTGCTCATGAATTAAATACAACCATAATAACCTAGTATGCATTGGTTCATGTTTCTTAAGACGTTCAAGCATGTTACCCTATGGAAGTCTGCCAGTTTTCTTAAGCCTAACATCGAAATCATTCATCTGTAACAACTATAAACAAACAATCAACCCATAATCAACATCTAGGTTTCATTACATCTAAGCAAACACACAAGAGATCTAGCCTAGCATGTTAAATTCAAGACAAGTGTAAGATATATTCAAACAACACATAGACATATTGAATGAATTGAAAGGATACTTATCTTAATTGAACATGAAATGTTTCAAAGGGTAAAAACCCTTGAAAGAACAGTAAAATTCGTGCTAGGATTTCTCCAAGTTATCCCTCTTAAGTTATATATTTTGTGAATGAAAATTGCAAAACTATATATAGATTTTCCATCGTGACGGCGTCAAGAAGAAATGTCTGACGCCGTCAACTCGCCGCCCATAGTAATATCGGATTGCCTAGATCCAGATTTGACGCCGTCATGTGCAAAGTTACTCTGGGCCGTCACATGCAATTGGACCATGACGGCCTATGGTGACGCCGTCATGCCCTTAGTGTAAAACTCTCTGGACCGTCACGAACTTTATCCACTTCACCTCTTGTTTTACTCTTGACGCCATCATGTAGAACCTTGTGACGCCGTCAGGTATTGTTCCCAGCAAGGAAAATTAAGAATTTGCCGTTTTCTTCACTTTTATGCTCCAAAAACGTCCAAAATGTTTCCTTTTCCATAATTCACTCCAAAAGTACCTAAAATCACAAAAGGAACGATTTAGGGCAATATTTGATCAAATAAATTTAATTCTGGGCTTAAATGACCCCCTAAAAACGGATCATTTTTCGTCTCATCATATACCCTTACACTTGAGATTTGCTTGTCCTCAAGCAAATGCGCTTTTATTCTAATCGAAATACAAGTTAGGGGTCATTTAACACTAATATAAAAGTAATTACAACAAATAATCGTTCAACTAAAGACCAAAGACAAGAACGGAGGTCATATACTAGCACCTCACAAATAGTGTTTAGATACTCACATCTCTCGGGTGTAATAAAGTATATATCACAATATGGAAATGGAAAACATCTCTCACTACCTGTCATAACAAAATAGATTACCATAGGCTTGGAAAAGGATCAAACCTCCACCACATGGCGTAAGCACCTAGGATAAACTATCAAAGAGGTCTTTCAAAGGGTTATAATGTTAGGTGTAGGGATATGGAAAACACAGTTTTGTTGGATAAAGGCAATCTTTATTGGTGGCGAGTTAATCATCTTGGTTAATTACATGTACAATATGGCATTGCTAAGCCAAGACTAGACTCGACTTAAGCTAATAAATGAAAAAATAACAAAAACATAAAACAAACATAGAATGAAACGGGATGGTAGTCCGTATGTTTTTTTCTTTTTCTTTTTCTTTTTTTAACTATTTTTTCTTAATTTTTTATTCCATACACTCTTACCCTACCATCCAAAATAATACATCATAGGGAATGTACATTCCCCTTACACTTGAATTTTTACATACTTTACAATAAACTAATCTAATGACTCGAATTAAGATAATCAAAACACTTGGAGTACTTTTAAGATTAACGCACATATGGGGGTAATATAAGATGTTCTTTCCCATTACTCCATAACATTAGTACTTTACCCATGAGTCCCAATTGTCCCAAAACAATATGTACAAGATATGACTCGACTTAGCAACCATGTAATCGATTAGATAATTAACTAAGTGTTTAAACATATAACAATAATGCACAAAAGATGAGTGCATACACGGAAGGCTAAGGTGATTTAGGTGTACATTTAAGTGGGTTGTAACAAATTCTTCCTTTAAGTAAGATGCTTAAAGTTAGAAACGAAAAGATAGGCTCGGAGGGGTGTACTAGGGGTTCCGTGTACTAAAAATGAGTACAACGCTAATGATGTGGGAAAAATTAGTTGACTTTACTAGCCAAGTAATATGACTTAAATGGTCAAGTAATTATGATACGGGTTTAACACAAGGGTGATCCTAATGCCTCTTATCATGTAGTAAATCCTACTACACGAATGTAGTCTCACTAGCGGTCTCGGGATGCATCACTAACGCAAGTTCTAGAATCTAAATGCTACCGGTACACTCATAAGCACTAATAGTAAATGTTTTTCCTATCAAATCCAAAGGCGAACCTCACATATTTGGGTGGAAAGTTTTTCTGAATGGTACGGTTTTGCGCTAGTCATACAACTCCTATCCATGAGACGCTTGCTAAAGCTAAAGTTTCACTCCTAAATGTTGTAAAAAAATTTAAATTTGGCGCTAAAATTACACTAACAAGTATTTCTCATAGTTTTATTACACACCTACCATCAAACAAACAAACTCAAGTGCAAGTGTATCCTATAAGGTATCATCATTTACCCTCCCCTTACACTTAGGATGAACATTGTCCCCAATTTTCAATTAAAGAATGTAAAAGTAAAACAGGTAAAAGAATGAAATCAAATACTCCCCTGATTCGTTCGGTGTGGATAGTGTGGTAACAAGGTTAGATCTTCCTCCAAGAAAATGAACAATCAAAGCTTCCCTTCCAGAAATATAAATCATGTTCTTGTCATATGTAACCTGTTAAACCTGAGAAAATGAACAAGGCAACCTCGCGTAAAATCGGCGGCAATCTATATATACTAACAAATCCTAGAAAACAATGTAAGATATAATGCTTGTTGAATGAATGTTTGCAGATTTCATGGAGTTTATAAAACTAAAGAATTAACAAAAACTTTAAGACTCCGTTAGAAAAACAAAACTAGCAAAATTTCCAGAATTTTACACATGACGCCGTCAAGAGTAAACTCATGACGCCGTCAGAGGTGATCTGCAGAAATCTTTACGTTAAGTTTCCGGAAAATTTCTGGAAAAACTTATGTCCTACTTCCTGAAAAATCCTGTAAAACATCATTATGTCTCGATACAAGCATTTGACTCTAACAAGTACTAATACACATGTCCATTTAATATTGTGGAGAATCATGATCAATTTTGTTTCTTAAAAACATATTTGGGGTTTCCCCTTACATTTATCTTTTGCGAAATACCTTTGTATGAAGTTAAGACGAAGTCAAACAACAAAATAAAGTATTTTCACCATTTTAGTTTGAAACATGATCTACCAACAACAAAAATAAAGCATGCATAAGGAAACAAATAACAATCAAACAAAATAAAATCACACAAAGCATGGGTTGCCTCCCAAGAAGCGTTTTTCTTTATTTACGGGTCTTGTAGCTAGACTCAAGGTCATGGGCTATTACGTGACCTCATCGTTGGTCTCATTTGCTGATTGTAAATGTTCTTTATAGAGACCAACTACCTTTTTCTCAATTGCTCCTATAATCCTATTGGCAAATTCCTTATCAACTTTATATTTCGGTTCTAGAGTCAAGCAATCTTTGTAGAAAAGGCTCTTCTTCTCTCATACATAGTCCATGCCCTTTTTCTTATCCTCTTCATTGATGTCCTCAAAAGCACCAATGTTATCCATATCAAATCGAGGCACAAAACAAAATTCTTTCATTCTATTAGGCATCCTATATGTGATCATATCGGTTTTACTAGCAAATCGTATTGTCCCTTCTATCCCATCATATTCTAACTTGGACTCTTCAACAAATGGTTTACCAAACACAACATGGGATAAGCGACAATTAATAACACTAGCTAGGTCTTCAACAACCATAAAGTCAGTGACATAAGTAAAGTTCCCAACAAAGACATGTAGACCTTTAACTCTACCTACAAAGTTAGAAACTCCACCGGAGTAGTTAGTATCCTTTCTACGTCCAAGTCTTGTTTTCACTATATCATTATAAACACTTGAGGATATAATGTTGATTGCGGATTTAAAATCAATGTAAGCATTGTCAATATGTTTATACCCAATCATACATGGTATCTTTGCACTCTTAGGATCGCCTGTCTTTAACTTAGGCTCAATTCTAGCTAAAGGAGGTCAAGGATTATCAATAAGATTATTATAGTACGCAATCTCCTCCTTAGTGGGGGTATAGATTGAAATAGTCATCAAGCTTTGGATCTATCTCCCCTTTCTAAAGTTCCTCAACCACATTCTCAAAATCATTAGGTCCTAGGTCCTTATTTAAATACAAGTCGGTCGCTAGGTCACTAAATGAATGGTCGAGCTCAACATTAATCAACCTATTAAGCTCTCTAAGTTCCCTAATCTCATTCTCAATTTATTCACGCAACAGAGCCACTTCTCTAGGGGAAAGGGTTGGATTCGCGTTTTCCATAATGGTCAACGGAATAGTCAACGAATTTAATTTACTAACAAAGGCACGAAGAAAAAAATAGACTAAAGAGAACCTACAAATAAAAAATAAAATCTTACTAGAAAGGAATCTAGCAAGTAGACCTAATAAAGAGAAATCATAACCTAGACAATAACTATTCTCCGGGCTGCGGCGCCAAAAACTTGATGCGTGGGAATTGCACCAGGCTTTACCTCTCGAGGGATCTCGAGAAGCTTACAACCCCCACCAGGCAATGTAACTGATCGTTGTAGTATAGTATAGTAACAAGTACCGGGGGATTGATCGTTCAACTCAGAAATAGTGTCGCTAGGATTAGAAAGCCTAAAAACTAGTTCTAGAGGTGAGGGATGATTCTTTTTGTATTTTTTATATTTTATAAAAGCAAGTAAAATCTCGGGTTTTGGAAGAGTGGGTGGAATTAGTTGCTGGCCAACTAACCCAAATAACTAAAGATGCAATCAAAATAAAATTACAAAAATGAAAATGAAACTAATTATACTGGTGGTGTAAACAATGATGGGGACAATTGTGTTTACTTAGGTTTCATTACTCCCTAGATATCTTTTACAGGTTGATAGCTTGTTACAATTGCATGGATGACGGGTTGTATTCCTTAATACTAGTCGTAGGGCCGTGTACAATATTTCCTAACTCTATAGGATCCTACTTCACTCCTATGTCGAGCCGTTAGAAGCTCCTAACATGGGATCATTAGAATTCTCCTACGCATTAAATACAACCAAAAGTCATAGTACACCTCTGATCATGTTTCTTAAGACGTTCAAGCATGTTACCAATGGAAGTCTGCCAGTTTTCTTAAGCCTAACATCGAATACAATCATCCATAACAACTATAAACAAATAATCAACCCATAATTAACATCTAGGTTTCACTACATCTAAGCAAACACAAAAGAAATCTAGCCTAACATGTTAAATTGAAGACAAGCGTAAGATATATTCAAACAACACATAGACATATTGATTGAATTGAAAGAGTACTTATCTCAAATTGAACATGTAAGTTTTAAAGGGTTGAAACCGTTGAAAAATCTGTAAAAATTGGCCTAGGGTTTTTCCCTCAAAGTTGCACACTAATGAATGAAATTTGGAAAACTATATATAGATTTTACCAGGTGACGGAGTCAAGAAGGAATTTCTGACGCCGTCAACTCGCCGCCAAAATAGAAATCGTATTGCCTAGATCCAATTGTGACGCCGTCATGTGTAAATTTCTTCTGGGCTGTCACTAATACTTGGACCATGACGGCATTGGGTGACGCCGTCATCTCCAATGCACAAAACACTCTGGACCGTCACGTGTATCATCCACTTCCACCTCTTTTGTAACTCGTGATGCTGTCACTTGGAAACTCCTGACGCCGTCAGGTACTGTTCCTAGCAAGGAAAATTGAGACTTTGCCGGTTTCTTCAGTTTTATGCTCCAAAAACGTCCAAAATGCTTCCTTTTCCAGATTTCTCTCCAAAAGTACCTAAAATGACAAAAGGAATGATTTAGGGCAATATTTTATCAAATAATCTCGAATCCGGGCTTAAATGACCCCTTAAAAACGGTTCATTTTTCGCCTCATCAAGCACTTAATAAAATTCTAAAAAATAAGCAAAAATTATTTTTGAAAACACAAGCTGACAAACTTTTAGAAACCCGAGTTTTGTGAAAATAAGTTTAAAAATGAAGAAATTAAGAATCTAACACAAAATAGGTTTTTCAAACTAGTACACTTTTTGACTTTTTAATTTTATGAACTAAGTTGACTTATGTGAACTTTGAATGATCCTAGGTTATTGATTATGTTGTAATAAGCTAAAGTGAGACTCAAATGAGCTATCCTAACTACTTATGCATCTATTTGATGGATTATGGATCATACATATTACCACAGATTATGCAGGATAGGATCAAAGGTGCTTTTGACTTTTCTTATGAATGAGGCATGGTTTTTATGGTTGAACTACACTAATATGACCTAATGCAGGTTAGCTAAGGGATTTATGACTACTGAATCACCCTTGAACACAGAGAACAACAATAAATCAAACACTCCTATTTGAGACTGATTTTATGACTTTCAAAGGATTAAGATGATTTAAGCTATGCTACTTATCTAGGATGATTTATTAAAGTTGTATTAACTGTTTTTAGGCTAAAATGGAACACAGACAAACTTTAACAATGGTTATGTAGTGAACTTGAGATAAATAATGAAAGTCTGGTTTTAATTGAACAACTAAGGTTACTCTGGCAAATAAACAACTACAATATGCTAAATGAACTCAAAATAAGCAAATTAGAAACACAGATAACTAGTTTAAGCTAATAAGCAGAATATGGAAATTAGGCTACAAATGGAAATTTGAATCTTACAAACACAACCCAAGCTGAACAAGGGTGTTCTTAATCAAAGACTATCTTTAAATAGGCTTCAAATTCAGGGACAAATGGCCTTCACACCTTCTGATAAGCTCAATTTTGCTTATTGATAAGCACAATTGACTTTTGTTAACTTTTTGGAAGTTTCCAACTGTGGTATTAAAAGGATTCAAGAGAGGACCACAGGTGAAAACCGTGCCTCTTGGTCGGATAAATTAGATGATGCACTTTGGGCTTTCCGTACTGCTTACAAAACACCCATCGGATGTACTCCTTACAAGCTTATATACAGAAAGGCATGTCATCTACCGATCGAGCTTGAGCACAAAGCCTACTGGGCCTTGAAACATGCTAACTTCGACCTTCAAACAGTGGGTGATCACCGTAACGTTCAACTCAATGAATTAAATGAACTTCGTGATCAGGCATACGAGAATTCTTTGATCTATACAGAAAAGACAAAGAAGATCCATGACTCCAAGATTAAGAACCATGTTTTCAACATTGGTGATCGAGTCCTTCTTTTTAATTCTCGATTGCAGATTTTCTCGGGTAAACTCAAAACCCGTTGGTCTGGAATGTTGAGGCAACATTTTCAGTATCTCCTAATGTTTTAATGATGACAAATAAACCTTCGAAACACATAAAATAAAAAACGGTAGCCAAAATTCCCCGAATCCATATCTGGTGCTGGCGCGCTGCCCGCGCGTGAACGCGTGGGCGACGCCCAGGCTTCAGTATGGTTCGGGACGAATTTTGAAAGTTGGCTTTCCCCTTACCCGACAAATGTGGATCTTTCAATACAGGTATGAATATGTTATGTGCTTAATTGAAAACATTTGAAATGAGTTTTGGGATTAGAGAGATCCAACTTTTAAAGCACCCACTTACAGGAAAATGTCAACTCATGTTTTCTAACTTTCGCCTCTAGCCAAGGCTTTTCTAAACTTAGTGAGCTTATATAGTTCACGTAACATCATGTGAAAGCATCCATATGCTCATATCCCGTGCTTACGTTTTCTCTAATCACGTAACGGGTTTACTCCCTTATTGGTCAAACTAAGTCCAAGGTCTCTTTGCGTAAACATCCTTACCTGCATGGGTTATGCTTTACATCAAGGCAAAGCACTTGACTTGTTTTGTACCAAGGTGTTAGTTGAGTACGTCGAGTCGTGGAAAGTCACGAGTTATGAAACTATGGATTCTCAACGCTGTGTTACTTGAACTTATAAGTAACTTATGATTTTCTCAACTCATAATCTTAATTGTCTAAACCTTTTCTCCTTAATGACAATAAGATTATTTATTAATCTTTTCTTAATCTCTTTTCACAAAAGACAAATTACCGTTCCTTCCACAATCTCTCCCAAAATCCTTCCCCAACATCTTCTTACACACTCCTTACAAAGTGTACCTTTGTCTCCACACAAAATCCCACACAATATTCTCTTATCTTTACCAACTTCCCATACACCTTTCTCATACACCAATGCATACTCTTCCCTATACATACATACACTCTTCTCTACACACACCTTTATTTTCAAAATACACACACTTCACTCACATACACCTCTTCACACATACAAGGCTCCCCATCCAATCACTCTTGCACATACTTACACATACAACTCACTCCCTATACACATCCCATCCTTATACAACATATTCCTTACACATGCACACACCTTTACATTCAAAATACACACTTCACTCATATACCTCTCTTCACACACACTTACACATACTTCACCTATACCTTACCCTTACAACTCATACCTATACACATCCAATCTATAGAACCCATTATCTCACACTCTCCAATACTCCCCATTCAAAATACACACACTACTCACAACCATCACACTCTCTACACACACAAGGCTCCCCATCACATCCACACTTACACATTTTTCTACATTACATAACCTAACTCTTACACTCCTTACACTCTTTCACATCCCCTCACCAACATCCACACTTTCTCTCCAAGGAAGGAATATTCCCTTGGGTATTCTCATCTTAACCAAACCATAGTTTATTCTAACCCAACTATGGTTTCTTCTCAACACACACCCTTCTCACCCAACCATGGTTAACTTCTAACCTTTTAACCTAACCATGGTTACTTCTTAACCTAACCCTCCTCACTCTTCCCTATAGAGGAATATACCATGGCATATTCTCTTCTCACTAATGCCATGAGAGGAATACCATTTCTACCCCTACCAAATTACCCTTTCTACTCTTCTACCCTTGGTATTTGGTTTTCTCATAAACACTTTAGAAAACATTTTCCAAATTGGATATTTGAGTTGGTAAACCTTAGATTGATTAATGTTAAGATTTTTTGTGAAGTACAATTGGGGGTTTAACAAGGTAAGGTATTTAAAAGGTCAAAACCCAAAGTCTTGGGAAAATGTTTACAGTCGCCTGGCGCGCTGCCCACGCGTTGACGCGTGGGTGACGTGCCGGTCTTGGTAAAATTTTCCCAATTTTGGGTTTTACCTATAAATACCATGCCTTGACTTTTGTATTCCTCACCCCTTGCCATTATTCATTCTCTCTACATTCTTTCTCTCTAATCTCTTTATCTCTCTTGTGCTCTTAGTAAAACACACTTACATCTTTGAAAGAACACATCTCTTTGCAAGGGAAGAATCACAAGAACTTAATCCACTCTTTTGATTGTGTCGAGGGTCTTCTTCTTATACCCTTTATACTACAATTGATTCTCTAGGTTAGGTTAGGGCTTAGTTGTTAAACAAACAATCTTTTATACATTCATTTGTTTGTAAGGGAAGTCTTGTGTCTTGGTGACCAAGCCTAGATCGTTGGGGATCTAGTTGGGGTTTGATACTTCCGGTGGGAAGTTTTGGTAGTGGTCTTGGTGTCCCTTAGGTGAAGTCGAATTACGAGATTCTTTTGGGTGGTTTCCGAGGGCGGAATACCGTTGGGGAGTAACTCCTTCTTTGTGAGCATTGATATTGGTGAATATCGGTGGAGTGTATTGTAACAGTTTATAGTCCACCGAAAGGATTATACTAGTTGAATAGTATAGTGTCGTGGATTCGCAACTGGACGTACGGATGGTATAAACCCCCCATCCCGAACCAGTATATATCGTGGTGTTCTTTACTCGCTTTATATACTTGTAGTTGTGATTATCTTTGTCGTTGTTCTTTCTTAGACCACTTGGTTGTCTTCGTGGCTTAAAGTTTTTAAACATTCTAAAACCTGAAGAAACCGTATTCACCCCCCTCTACGGTTCTACAATTGGTATTAGAGAGGTATACTCAAGTTTTTGAGCATTAAACCTTCCCGAGAAGCCGTTTTAAGTCAAAAACTTCTTTTCCAAAAATCTAAATCCCCGGTTGGTAGTAACCATTTTCCCTTCTTTCTTTCTCTTTAAATGGCATCTCTTTCTCCTTTACCCGCTGTTCTTTTTCCTCAAAAACCCAGGTTTAATCTTGATGATTGTAAAACATGATTTGGATGTTGTTTTGATCCCTTGAAGCTCTGATACCACTGTTGACAGGTCTTGCATCTCCACATCCAGGATCGAATATGATCATAACAACATCATGTATATATCAAACAAGAATCAATAACAAAACAAAGAATGGGTTGAACCCTTTTGAATCTGATATATAAAACGTATGGGGTTAACTTTCTGTTTACAGGATCCTATCTGTTTATACTACATGAAACGATGCATCACAAGAGACACAACGATTGATCACAACGTTAT
Source organism: Artemisia argyi (assembly GCA_030686995.1). Taxonomy (NCBI): domain Eukaryota; kingdom Viridiplantae; phylum Streptophyta; class Magnoliopsida; order Asterales; family Asteraceae; genus Artemisia; species Artemisia argyi. The sequence goes on from CM060696.1 coordinate 11,528,435, forward strand.
ATAATTGCTAACCATTGTAACCCTACACTATATAACCATTTCTTTCTTGTGACCCAGCCCAATACAATGGGTCGGTTTATACCAAAACTTATAGAATACATAACTTAAAATTACACTAAACTACCCTAACTTTTGCTTCTATAACATTATGGTCCAACAGTTTCTGCAATAAACCAAAAAATATTTATTAGCAAACGCACATTCATAGGTAGATGTGGATTGACCATCACGCGTGTTTAGGTTGAAAGGGTTGTTGGTAGGAACATCACTTTGAGCTATAACAATAACGGCCAAACATAAATTAGTATAATGAAGTACAACTGAACGGTGACTGACATGACTTAAAAAACAATGACACACAAAAGCTCACCCACAGCGCACCGCTCACCAAACTGTAATCAGGAAAAAACTTCAAAGAGAGCATTGTGATTGTACCAAAATATGTGCCACCATTACACAGTAGCCCTGCAAATTTACAGAAGAAATACAATGATCACAAGTAACAAAAAGATTGCACAATGCCCTATCCCTGTTCATATCTCTTCAGTCACTATCTTTATCAAGATAATCATCCATATCGTACAAATTTACCCAAAAAAAAAACACAATTACAATAGAATAATTTAATCATATAGCACCTCTTGTAAACTTGCACTTCCATAATCTTGTGTCGCTTTGCCTAGTGTATCCAATATCAGCTTGATTAGAAGGCTCTGGACAGACAATCTGCTTGTCATGATGCTTGTTTCTGGAGTTGAAAAACATCGTGTGAATCCTGAAAATGATTGGATTAAGTTTTGTTAACATAGTAGTTGATTTTTTTGGCTGTCTTGGTCTAAATGTTGGAGATCAATATTTACCGTTTCACCAAAAAATGATTTTTTGAAATAGTCAATGAGAGTCTTGTCATCATAAACCGCTTGACAACGATAGGTGTAATCGTTTACTCTTACATTGTACTCTGAAAAGAGAAGCTTAAAAAGATGTTTATTGCCAACCATCGTCTCTGGATCTTCTATGGGGTAGTACAATTTCGTATCCTCACCAGGGTGCTTGTCAATTACTTCCCATATAAATTTGCCACAAAGCTTGTTCACATTAGAGTCAAATACAACCGATGGAGCAGAGCCTGAATCATCAATAATTCTGATGATGAATTTGAATCTGCAAGAGACATTACAATGGGTTATTATTGCAAATGATTCGGATCATTTGAAAAAGTAGGCATGGCAAAAAGATGTGCGATCAAAATATACCTTCTGACAACTTGCTAAACAGTACCATGTTTGTCACAGCTGGAAGCCTGGTTACGATTCCTTGAAGCGCTTGATGCAGGACCTTTTGACACCACCAAAGTCAACCTTCCTAATGCACTCTTTGCAGGCAATGTACCACCAACCGTGTTTACGATGGATACGATGAATCGTTGCATAGAAAACACAATGGTAATTATATTTACACCTCACTTTAGAATCTTTTATTGCAAGTTACTGTTATAAAAATCAAAATGGGCCAGTTTGTGTTATATATTTACCCTTTTAACACATCTAATGTCTATCATTCATGTGACCATACTCAATGATGTAAATACTAAGTAAAACATCTCACCTCTTTGAGATGCATTTGGATGGAAGATGCTTAGTGAACAAATAGATCAAATCCAATAACTTCATTTTTCATTATATCAAATGGCTAAAACAAACAATCATCACCTATAATTTTGGTGGTGTTCAACTTTTCTGTAACTTTCGTTGCTTCAGCTTTTTTCCTTCACATCCCGCTTTGTGCGATCAGTTTGATTTTCAACAAACTTATTCCTAAAAACTCCACTTGTTCATTTGTATGGGCATCAGAAACAATAACTAAAAGTCAGGTAACTGATCAATGTTAAATAAATATAACCTATTATATTATATAAGGGTTCATCTACATGATTTTGTATTCAGTTAGATTAAAGAAGGATTAATAAGTAATTAACCTCACAGACTAAATGCTAATTGAGAAAAGCAACTATACCTGCTCTTCCGATTGAGCAATGTGTGATTTCAGCAATTCAACTTCAGCATTAACCTGATGAAATTGTTATCTAACGTTGTAGAGAACCATGCGACTGTTTAATTTTCACACTTTCGGATAACAGCTGAACACCATTGTTTGATCTGATATGCCTAACGGAACATTGAATCTAGAAACCAACACTTTATCTAGAAGAGTCAGCAAAATCAAGAGCAACATGGGCAAACCTACATAGATATAAAATTTTCAAATTATAACCAATAAACAAAAATAGCAGCTTATTAACGAGGGTGTTAGAGTGTCACTTCCTCAAAAGCTTACATGAGAATTCTTTGTAATTTCATCTTCTTTAAAAACCGATTGTAAATGAAAGTTCCAATCATAAGGCCTATACACCCAAGAACACATGTTGTACCCAGAAATGATGTTTCCAAGTTTAAGACTTCTGTTTGGTAGTAGAACATGAATGTTGAGAGATTCAGCATTGTCACCTACGCTAGGAAAAACCAAACCATTGGTCTGGTCTCCAGATCAATCCAAATAAGACATCATCATCACCAAAATTATTATCGAAAATTCTTTTCATTATGTAATGTTTCGTGATAGAAATCTCTTTGACATAACTAATACTTAAGCAATTTCGTTAAAGCTCATATGGAGTCAGAAGTTGCAATTTTCATTGGAAAATAGTATCCGAGTATATATCATTTGTTAAATAAACTTTAAGCATATCCATTAGAGGTAGCAAGATGGGCAAATCAGGAGCGTTGGGTGCCGGGTCAAAGAAGGTTACGGTAGTAATGGGTTACTTATATGTAGAATTTATAAAAACGTCCTTTGCTATTCCTAAAAATAGACACTACCTAGTGTTATAGCTAACCTGACACCTGATGAAGAGGAGATTTCAAACATGATTAACAGCTTCACTACAACTATTGTTGGTCCATATATCAGACTCCAACCGTGGTCAATCTTAACTTGCAATTCCTCAGCGTGGCTTGTTATAGGGTTACCTACCTGCATTTCAATCATAAATTAGTAATAGCTTAATTAGAGTCACACTGCGAAGCTAACTCACGTTATTAAGGCATCTTTTCTTTACCTACATAATTATCCTTAAACTTTCTAGGAGTCACTGGCAAAGCGCACATTATCCCACCCAAAACTCCTTATGGAAACAACCTGGAAACTCCATTACTTGTGCTACTTTGCAGTAAAAATGGCTATGGCAACCATCATTTTTGAACTATGTATTAGAAACCTTATTATGGCTTTAGTAGTATTTAATCATGAATGAAAACCTTTTATAAATATCAATATTATCTATTTATGCAGTAGCTTAACTATTAAATCTTAAGCTCTCCAAAACACACATTTTGTTCTTATTATAGCCTGAACCAAACACTCCAAGTGCCTGTTATAACATGGTCCAAACACTCCTTAGTTATTCGATTCAGGATTACTACTAAAGTAAACTATGGTTCATTAAAGGTTACTCCTAATACACCTCACACTTTAGAAGCTAATAGCATCTCACTTTTATATGTTTTAAAGATGCCTTCCTATTTTAAACATAAAAATAGACCAGCTAATGACATACAAGTTACATTCCTTATTTTTGTATTATCCTACTTTAAGGCTAATAATACAGTTAGAGTATAATATCTTTTATTACTACTTATTCCTTAAAATGGGACATATTTACTAATTTATATATATGTTTTATGACAATTTAAGAGCATGTTAGAAGTTTTCTTGTTATAGGCCTGTACAGTTTAGGCGGACATATATCTTTAGCTTGAACCAACTTCCCTTATTCGATTCCAAAATTTCAATTATGACTTTTGAATTACGGAATTATTAACTTTCCCTACATACTATTGTCCATTTGAACTGAGCATAACAGCATCCTTTATAACTTTTTGGGGCTTGATTTTCAGCACTTTTACATGATAGTCAAGTCCGTCAAAAGAGACAAAATCAGTCCAATATGCAGCTCAAAATAAGATGCAAATTCAGCCATTAGACCTGAGTATACCAACAATATTTATAGTAGTTCAGGATCTGATTTCAGTCACTCTTAAGCTGAATTTTATTTTGATTACTTAGGAATATATATAACTAATGAATAGCGAAAGGGGTCTTACGATTATAAGCCTTGGAATTGTTTTGTTGCGTAGATAATAACTTAAAAACCAAGGTGTCAAACAGGTCAAGTCTAAAAAAAGTATTTAAATCATTACTTTCCATCATGGTTAAACTATAGGAATGGGATGTGCCATTATTTTCAATTACACGTGATCTCAGTCCCTCTACATGATGTGCAATGTAATTAAATATGCTCAAGCTGTAAAATGGCATCATTACCTGCAAGGTGAAACTATGGTAGCACCATTAGCTGGTTCATCCTTGGAGTTTGATGCAACATACCCACGTTTCAGATCCTTAACAACAACATTCTTCACATTGAACCCAACATTGTCACCTCACTCGCCTGGAAGAGTTTCAGTTAGAGCTTTATGGTGCATCTCTACTGACTTGACTACAATGGTCAAACCAGATGGTCCAAATGTGACAACCATACCGGGTTGATGACACCAGTCTCTACACGTCCCAATGACACAGTTCCAATACCACCAATGTTGTAAACATCCTGAAGTGGTAGACGGACGAGCTTGTCTAATGGTCTCCTGCAGTGGCTGAGCCAGGAAATCTAATCAAAGGGGGCAATGGGCGATGAAAATGATTCGATTACGGGTAATTTTTTTTTTAATAAAATATAGAACGGGTCGGGTCGGGTCGGTTAATCATTCACACACTCTTATAAATTTGCTTGTATCAAAGTTCTAAACTGATGACGTATAGCCTATATCTGGGCCACAAGCCCAAATGATAGACATTACTCATACCTAAGCCCACTACGAATGGGCTACCATGACAAATGGTATGGGCCGCAGTATTAACGCTTTGGGCTTATAAAGCCCAAAGGCCTAACCAAACCCACCGGGTACACGATAAGGATTATCTATTCAAGGAATAGATATCCTTACCTCGGATAAGCACTACGCGTGCGAAGAGTAAGGAGCAAGAAACACGGGTTCTTAGCCCCTATATATAGAATCATACGATTCTCATTCAAGGTACGATTTACACAATCCCTAACTCTTCAACTAAACCCTAAATCGATTACTTACTCTCACGCCGGAGTCTAATCGGGGGAGACAATCCCTCGATAAGCCTAACGGTGTTGTTTATTTTCTTAGTGCGCAGGTAACAAAGTGCTAAGAAGCGAATTGATACAAGAACAAGAGCCCAATAACCAGGTACGCCCAACTTTTGTATCAACAAGTGGCGCCATCCGTGGGACCCTACTAAAAACTAGAATGACGAAGCATAAGAATTCAAGCCAGCGGACTCCGCAGTCAGAAAAGCGTGACCATCAGAGGAAGAATCAACAAGATCCGACCTCCAGACAAGCTGCTGGAACAACCAGCGCACCTGGTCACCACGAGGCAGGAACAACCCCACCTCGTCTAGCAGTAGAACTGCCCGTAAGGACTACCACAGTCACACCAGTGTCCCCAAGCATTGAGGAACTCCAGCGCAACCTCTTCATCACTCCTCATCAGGCCATACCCGCGGTGAACAACACTGCGATACCAGGCGCACCTGAACGGAACAGGGTGCCTAATACTGAGGCAGAAATTCTTGCAACAACTGAGGACGCATGCGATCTAACTCTGGGAAATTTTGTGTCCCAAAATTATGAAACCCTAACCGCCCTAATGCAAGAAGAAGCAGCAAGAAGAGCAGGCGCGGACCTACAAGCCCGACTCAATTTTGGTCCAGAACGCGAACCATCACCACCACGTCACCCACGAGGAAAACGTGCAGAACGTACCACTATCCATGATAGGTTAGGTGCGGTATCTGACTCACAATATTCTGGAGACAGCGGTAGGCGCACCAATGTCCATTCCAGACTTGGCAGTCGGGGAATACATGATCGATTAGGGCCTCAACATTCGCCAAGCCAAGGATCTTCCAAACCGGGGAGTAGGTGGATCCAAGACAGATTGAGGAGAAGAAGATCCCCAAGCAGAGATCCCTCAGGCTCCTCTTCTGAAAGGAGCAGGCGCAAGCGCCGAAAAAGAGACTATCCTTCTTCCAGCGATGCCTCGGACAATGAGGATAAAGAAACAGGACACTGGAAGTCAAAAGGAAGACGTCGCGAGGAGGAGAATGAAGATATGTCTCTCCCATGGTGACGCCAGAAAATTGATGCGTTTACACGGCGCATAAGCGATTACTCAGACCACAAACGCAGGCGCATGCCCGCTAACGTGAAAACATATGATGGAACAGGTGATCCCGACGACCACCTAAAAATTTTTGAGTCAGCCGCAACTATCGAAAATTGGCCACAGCCTGTGTGGTGTCACATGTTTAATTCCACGTTGGTAGGAAACGCGCGCACATGGTTTAGCAAACTCCCACGTAGGAGTATAGGTGGATTTGAGGAATTACGGAAAGCATTCCGCCTAAACTTCACCCAGCGAAAGAAGTGCGCTAAAAACCCTGTGGAATTGGCAAGAGTGAAGCAACGTCAAGGGGAATCAACCAGCGCTTTTATGGAACGTTTCAAAGATGAGTGCATACAGGTCAAAGCATGTCCTGAAATTCTAAAAATTTCAGGATTCATGAATGGAATCAATAACCCAGAACTCATCCGGAAGCTTAATGACAAAGTTCCACAATCTTTTGATGAGCTAACAAAGCGCACTAGATCCTTTATACAAGGAGAAGCAGCTGCTGCGGATAGTAAGAAAGGATATTCAAACTATAGGCAACAAGAACAGCCGCGGAAACAATCCAATGACCAAAATAACAACCGCAGCAGGAATTACCGCAGTGGAAGAGACAACGACAAATATACTCCTCTTACTAAAACTCCAAGAGAGATATTTGTAACAGAAGGTGCGAACTTCCCAAAGCCACCACCAATGCGCACTGCAGAGGAAAAGCGCCTAGGTAGTGGATACTGCGAGTACCACGGCCAAAAAGGCCATACAACCAACGAGTGCGTCCAACTAAAACAACTAATCGAAAAATTAGTTAGAGAAGGAAGGATGGACCACCTCGTAAAAAACATCAAGGAAGGAAAAGACAGACAGAGAAATGGGGGCAAGAAAGAACCCCCAAAGGAAAAAGCTGATACTATATACATGATACAATCATGGCAGCGCAAGATAAAGCAAAAAATCAGCCAAAAGTTCTCTCTAGAAAAAGAGATATCCTTCCCTACCATAGCTGCGGACAACGCAGTCGTGGAGCCTCTAACCATCGAAATACATACCGGAGGACACGACATCCACCGCATGTATATTGATGGGGGAGCATCCGCGGACATCCTGTATGATCACTGTTTCAAAAGACTGCGACCTGAACTCCAAAGTCAATTGATACCAGCTACGACATCATTAACAGGATTCACAGGAGAAAAGATCTGGCCCATGGGGCAGCTACGCTTGTTGGTGGTCGTAGGAGATGAACAACACTCAACCGCGGCATGGATAAACTTTATGGTAATAAAGTCTCCCTCACCATACAATGGTATCATCGGAAGGCCAGGAATATCATCCATGCGCGCAGTACCATCCACAGCGCACGGAATGCTTAAATTCCCAGTGGAAGGAGGAATTGTAACCCTCTATAACACAACAGTACCACCAAGAGAATACATCGCAGCCACAACTGAAGCAGAGACTACTCCAGAACAGCGCATGGAAAAGATGCCAAATTTAAAAGTCGCCATTCATCCAGACTATCCAGAACAACAAGTCTCGATTGGAGGATCTTTATCTGACAAAGGTAAAGCAGCTGTATGCGCACTATTGCAGAAGAACCTAGACATCTTCGCATGGGAACCAAAGCATATGACTGGAGTACCGCGCTCCTTCACAGAACATAAGCTACAAATCCGACAAGGATACCCTCCAATACGACAAAAGAAACGCAGCCAGGCCCCAGATCGTGCAAAGGCTATTCTGGAAGAAGTACACAAGCTAGTAGATGCAGGCATCATGCGCGAAGTATACTATCACGACTGGCTCTCTAACCCAGTTATGGTAAAGAAGAGTGATGGTAGTTGGAGGATGTGCGTGGACTTCACGGACCTCAACAAAGCATGTCCACAAGACTGCTATCCACTGCTAGAGATAGACTGGAAGGTCGAATCCTTGTGCGGATACCCTTTCAAATGCTTCCAAGATGCATATAAGGGGTATCATCAGATCCAGATGGCAGTGGAAGACGAAGAAAAGACAGCCTTCCATACCAGTCAAGGAGTATACTGCTATACAAAAATGCCTTTTGGCCTAAAGAACGCAGGCGCGACGTACCAACGACTGGTGGATACAGCCTTCGAAAAACAAGTAGGCCGCAACTTGGAAGTCTACGTTGACGACCTTGTCATTAAAAGCCATACAGAGGACGAATTAGTGCGCGACATAGAGGAAACATTCCGAACGTTGGGGCGGATAAACATGAAGTTGAATCCCAAGAAGTGCACCTTTGGCGCAACAGAAGGTATGTTCCTCGGGTATTTGATAGAACCTGATGGAATCAAACCATGCCCAGAGAAGACAAAAGCTGTTATTGACCTCCCCTCCCCACGCACACTCAAGGAAGTCCAGTCACTGAATGGAAAGTTAGCAGGGCTGAATCGCTTCTTATCCAAGTCAGCAGACAAATCCCTTCCCCTTTTTAAAACACTCACGAAGTGCACAAAAAAAGGAGATTTTCGCTGGACTAATGAAGCAGAAGAAGCTTTCCAACAACTTAAAAACCACCTGGCATCCCTTCCCAAACTCGTCGCTCCGCGACCAGGGGAAGAATTAATCATGTACTTATCGGCGACCTATGGAGCAGTTAGCGCAGTACTATTGACAGACAGAGACTCCGTCCAAACACCCATATACTTTGTAAGCAAAGCCCTAAAGAAAACAAAGGTTAACTACAGCGCAATGGAAAAGCTGGTTTTGGCTCTAGTGTTCGCAGCAAAAAGGCTACGTAGATACTTTCAAGCGCATCCAATAGTGGTAATCACTGATCAGCCAATTAAACAAGTTATCTCTAAGCCTGACGCATCAGGACGCTTACAAAAATGGAGTGTACTACTAAGTGAGCACAATATCTCATACAGGCCGCGCACTGCAATCAAAGGACAAGTCTTAGCCGATTTCATCGTGGAGAAGCCAGATAGCGACAGCCCGACATCTGCAGCTAAAGCAGATTTACAGGAACCCTGGATCCTGTTCACAGATGGGTCTTCATGTGTAGATGGATCAGGCGCAGGCCTTATCCTTACAAATCCAGAAGGTATGGAATTCAACTACGCACTGCGATTTGAGTTCACAACCACAAACAATGAGGCAGAATATGAAGCCCTACTAGCCGGACTACGCATTGCAATCCAAATGGGCGTACGCAACCTAGAAGCAAACGTAGATTCGCGCCTAGTTGCTAACCACGTGCTAGGTGAATACGAAGCCAAGGATGAACACATGGTCCAGTACCTGGAAAAGACAAAATCCTTGATCAAGAACTTCGATAGGTTCACAATAAAACAAGTACCTAGAGGCGACAACAGGAAGGCGGACGCACTCAGTAAAATCGCATCCACAAGCTTCGCACACCTCTCAAAACAGGTATTAGTGGAAACCCTTAAAAACAAGTCAATCTTGGATATGGAGATATCAACGGTGATAGAGGAACAAGATCCTACGTGGATGACACCTATCATCGAATTTATTAGCAAAGGAATCCTGCCCCAAGATCATACAGACGCTCGAAGAATACGGCGCATGGCGCAACGATTCGAGTTACGCGATAACGTACTCTATCGACGATCTTTTTTACAGCCATGGCTCAGATGTGTCGGACCCCTCCAAGCAGACTACGTCCTCTATGAAATTCACGCGGGATCGTGTAGTATGCACTCAGGGCCACGATCTGTGGTAGCAAGCGCTCTGAGGTCAGGATACTATTGGCCAACAATGCATCGCGACGCACGCGACCTGATAAGAAAGTGCAGCAATTGCCAAGTACACAGACCAATTCCGCGCCGACCACAACAAGAGTTAACACCAATTACCTCACCATGGCCATTTTATAAATGGGGCATTGACATCGCAGGACCTTTCCCTGCCGCAGCTGGAGGAGTAAAATTCCTCATTGTAGCCATAGACTACTTCACAAAGTGGATTGAAGCAAAAGCGGTGGTAAACATCACGGGAAACCAAGTCAAACGCTTTGTTTGGGACAACATTGTCTGTCGCTTCGGCCTACCGGGCGAGATCATATCAGACAACGAAAAACAATTCTGTGATAACCCATTCAAAGATTGGTGCGCACAATTGCACATCACACAACACTTTGCTTCAGTCAAACACCCACAAACCAATGGCCTAGTTGAGCACGCAAACCGCAGCCTAGGCGAAGGAATAAAAGCGCGCCTTGACAGACACAAAGGAAAGTGGGTAGATGAACTCTCGCACGTCTTGTGGGCGCATCGCACAACCATCAAAACCAGTACTGGCGACACGCCATTTTCCCTAGTCTATGGAACAGAAGCCGTCATACCTGCCGAAATAGGAATGCCAACTATACGCACAGCAGAGGTCAACGTCACGACAAATGACGAGGAACGGCGCATAGATTTAGACATACTGGAAGAAAGACGCGAACGCGCAGCTATACGCGAAGCAAAGGCTAAGGCAAAAATGAAGAAGTATTATGATGCAAAAGTCAAACACACTTCATTCAGACCAGGAGACTTTGTTTACCGCGCCAACGATGCGAGCCACGCAGAAGACACAGGCAAGCTCGGACCTAAATGGGAAGGACCTTACGAGGTCACAGACGCGCTCGGCAATGGCGCATACAGACTGCGCGACACGGAAGGCCACGACCTTGCGCGCACTTGGAACATTTGCAATCTCAAAAGATGTTACTTTTAGGCTACGGCCCTTACACAAACACCTTTGTACCCTACGTGGTGCCCAATAAGTGTTTATTTTTCTTTTCTTTTCTAGGAATTGTATTTTCTATTTTTTCAAATAACTTGCAAGTATTAATAAAATGTTATGGTTTCTAGCTAACTCCATAGCGCATTTTTACTTTATTGCATATATGTCAATATTGTTTATCTTATATTTCTGCCTACATGGCGTGCATGCACTACTTAAAGACCCACGAAGGCATAAAGGATGAGTTAACCTACTAATTCACTCGTTGAGTAAGAGGGTTGCAAACCCATCAACATTGGATCACGCATCCTTGCTAGGCACCTTACTCTCGAGACGTCGAGGTAAGTATCGCGTGCGCACCCCACGACGGATGCGCATATACCAAGTACACCGTACGAGCTTAGCAATATAACGAGCCAAGGCACTTGGTCAAATAATAAAAACTTTGCAAACAATGCAAGTATAAATTAGCAGACAATGCAAGTATATTTAAGTCACGAACTTAAAACAAAAATGCATCTTATTCCAAATTTATTAATAAAAAATTACAAGGAAAGATACATAACTATACAAACCGCCTATATACTATGGCGATGCTCGGGACTCTCTTCTGGAGCGGCGGAAGTCCCCGCCTCCTTAAGCTTACTCAAGGTTATAGCATCCTTGAGAGACACGGTCGGAACGCTCACAGCCACGCCATCCGATCGGGGAAGGTGTGCAACACCGATGCCGCACATCATAGCCTTGCCTTTGATACCCTTCTTTAAGGCAACCCTTTGCTCGTGACGCTCTAGCACCTCTTTCAAAGGAATTTCCTTCTCAAGAGCAAAAGGCTTAAGGATATCGCGAGGCCGCGCGAACACAGGGACTTGAAGTTGCGAGACATCAGGTTTTAGATAATAATCTAATTCCTCTTCCGCGTTCTCCACAAGATGGCGCTGCAAAGTCAGACCCGCCATCAGCACATCTATGGGGTCATCTTGATCGCGCTCCAACTTCCCTATATGCGGCAACTCAAGAACCTTCAGCCCCGCCATTGCCTACAGCAGCTCATCATAAGCCGTAGGGCTGTAACCAGGGACTTCCGCCAAGTCCTTCTCTAGCAGCTTGGCCTCACGAAGGTCCTCCATGGCCTGCGAGCGACCACGCGCAATCGCGCAGTGCACAACCTTTCCAAAAGCTTCCACTACCTCAGCGGACTCTAGTGTGCTCAGGGCTGCCAGGCGCAGCCCATGGCTAATCAACCATCTGCATTCACAAAGAAAATTTGTGTAAGTAAACAACATGGTGGTATAGTAATTATAATGACAAAGTAAAATACCTGCGCTCGGCTATAGTGGACATCAGCTGGGGGTACAACTCCTCGTCATACTCAATGCTGAGGGCGCGCAGTTTTTCCTCTTGCATCGCAATCGCCTTCTCGATGCGCCCCTGAAACTCTTGGACGCTAGCATGATGCTCCGCCCTCTTCTCTTCAAGATAAGACACCGACCAGGAAGTCTTAGCCTTTATCTGCTCAAGCTTCGCCCTCGCATACTTAAGGTCAGCCAAAATGCTCATCTTATCTTGAGCAATCTTCTCAGCATAGGCCCTCGAGGCCCCCAGCTCCACTTGCGCATCCGCCAATTGCGCGCGGAGTGTCACCAACTCCTCCTCCTTTTGGGCAAGAGCACGGCTCTCCCCATCATACTTCCCTTTCAGCTGAGCCACCAGCTCAGCTTGACGTGCAGTGGTCGCAGCCAACTCATCCATTAGTTGCTGCGCCTCACCCCCATCAGCAGCATTGGTATTCCCCTCCTTGTTTTCATTCTGCGGAGAGGAAACCTCATCATCCTTCGCGCCGTCATCCCTATGCAACAAAGGCAATCAACAAAAATTACAACAAGTAATCGAAAAAAAAAAAAAAAAAAAAAAAAAAAAAAAAAAAAAAAACAAGTGCACACTTACAGAAACGGAGAAGCATCATCAACCTTCAACCGAGCGCCAGAGGTAGAGGTCTCTTCCGCGTTCGACTCTGCGTCTCTGATGACGTGTCGACGCCTCTTCCTAGTATCACTTCGCCCAGCCTCGGCCTTGCGCTTAGAACTCTGCGCAACCTCCTCCCTCAGCACCTCCTCAGGTTTCAGGATTCGGATGCTGTCAGATGATCCTGATCGCGCCTCCTCGCGCGCCACCTCCACATCAGGCACCGCCTCCACAGTGGGCGCCACTACAACCTCAGGCGCTACACTCTGGGCGGGCGTCACCACAAGTGGTGGCGTGTCCTCGGGGACCGTCGCAGGCAAGACAGTCAAATGCCCCGCGGTCGCATCGAGCAAGGGCTGCTCTCCTTCCTTCAGAGGACGCACCCCTATGGTCACCTGCTTTGGCTTATCCAGCTTAACCACCGCGAACAGATCCATTTCTGCACACACCAAGTAAAGCAAGAAAAAACAGAAAAGGATTAGTTAGTAAATGTGCGAAGACAAGAATAAAGGACTTACAAAGAAGGAAGTACAAAGGATGAACACCCACCCCGGCCATCCTCACTCAGGAAAGTGGGAACCTCATCTGCAGCGCCAAAATAAGCGCGACTCAACCCCACATGTACCAAAAACTCCTCCGGATAAGGGTTAATGGCCAGTCGATTGGCATCTAATGTCTGCGCGTCAGCAAGCTTGTAGGAACCGGGTGCGGGGCGCCTATCCCTTGGTAAGGACTCCTGAGTATAAAACTCAAAAGGGGAGGGAAAGACTACGTCATCCACCCAAAAGAAGTACTCCCTCCAATTCTTGAGGGCGTCAACCTTCTCCGTATAACACTGAAGCGCCCCCTGGCGCTTCGCAAATGAAACCCAACCATTTGACCACGTCGTGTGGTAAAAGGAGCGGAACAAGGCCACAGTCGGTTCTATTGCAAGTAAACGGCAGTTTACTTCAAAATTCGACACCTTTGCCGCACCAATACAGTGCAGCTGAGAGATGTGAAGGCGATAGTAATTGAGCAAATCGCTCAGAAACACAGATATGGGTACGCGATAATTCGCATACTCAAAAAATTTCGTGTATAGCCCTATCTTCCCTTCGGGGAAGTCAGCTATACACGCGTCGACATCTGGAGCCTCTGGACGTACATCCAAAGGCACAAAAAAGTCGGAAGAAAACTGCGTAACGTCCTCAATGGACATCGCGGAGCGAAAATCCTCCAATTGAGCAACCATTTTCATTTGAAAACTAAGTGGGACGCACACAAATTACCTACGAAAGTGAAAAGGTTTCTTTGCAAAAAACGCTCTCAAAGAAGAAGGTGAATAGTGGTTAAGTGTGTGTTTTACTGTGTGCCTGTAAAAAAGGGGGGCGGTGACTCTTATATAGGGTGGTAAAAACCCTAATTTCCATCCACGTGGAACCCACTCACAGTAAATGAATGGCTAGAAGTTGAAAAGGTACATGCACTTTTTCCCGAATTCCAAGGGCTACGTGGACACCACCCCCGATTTTCGAGGCATCCATTTTGAAATTATTAGGTGCATTGCACCTACGAAAGGACGGCAATATTTGTTCAATCTCCCGCCACGCTTACCGCTGATGGTATTAAGTCTAGTACCCACGGCTACGCGCCGCGCACACTAGACTGGGGGGACATGATGACGTATAGCCTATATCTGGGTCACAAGCCCAAATGATAGACATTACTCATACCTAAGCCCACTACGAATGGGCTACCATGACAAATGGTATGGGCCGCAGTATTAACGCTTTGGGCTTATAAAGCCCAAAGCCTAACCAAACCCACCGGGTACACGATAAGGATTATCTATTCAAGGAATAGATATCCTTACCTCGGATAAGCACTACGCGTGCGAAGAGTAAGGAGCAAGAAACACGGGTTCTTAGCCCCTATATATAGAATCATACGATTCTCATTCAAGGTACGATTTACACAATCCCTAACTCTTCAACTAAACCCTAAATCGATTACTTACTCTCACGCCGGAGTCTAATCGGGGGAGACAATCCCTCGATAAGCCTAACGGTGTTGTTTATTTTCTTAGTGCGCAGGTAACAAAGTGCTAAGAAGTGAATTGATACAAGAACAAGAGCCAAATAACCAGGTACGCCCAACTTTTGTATCAACATAAACCTTTATATATACATGGCTAACATATGCTTATAAACCATAATATGTATGTTTCGGTAACATAATTTTTTGAAAAAGAAATGCAAACTTAAAAATTGAAACTTAATTTTGATTAAAAGATAACCATCGTGAATATAAAAGAGATCTAGCAGGTTACAAGACATAAGCCAACAACTAAGATGCAAAACCTAATAGGTTTTACGAGGTGAGTTACTTTATGAACTAAGGGTGCGTTTGGTTCGTAGTATGTTTTGAAAGGAATTGTAATCTGTCAAAAGAATTGTAATTTGAATGAATTGTAATTCAAAGAGTTAGAATGTGTTGTAATTGTAATGTGTTGGAATTGTAATTGATGTATTCTGTCAATTTCTTTGGTTGGATCTCAACGTAATTGTAATTCAAAAGATTTAAAAAAAGAAAAAAAAAAAAAAAAAAAAAAAAAAAAAAAAAAAAAAAAAACTTAATAATAATAATAATAATAATAAATAATTAAATAAATAAATAATAATAAAAATAATAATAATAACAATAAATAATAATAATAATAAAAATATTAATAATTTATTATTATTATTATTATTATTATTATTATTATTATTATTATTATTATTATTATTATTATTATTATTATTATTATAAAAACATCACTTCATTATTAATATTATTATTATTATTATTATTATTATTATTATTATTATTATTATTATTATTATTATTTTATTATTATTAAAATAATAAAATGTAATAATAATAACATTTTATTATTATTATTATTATTAAATAATAAAAATAAAAAAATATATTATTATTATTATTAAATTATTTTTATTATTAAAATAATAAAAATAAAAATAATAATAATAATAATAAATATTATTATAATAATAATTATTATTGAAATAATAAAAATAAAAAATATATTATTATTATTATTTTTATTATTAAAATAATAAAAAAGTAATAGTAATAATAAATATTATTATAAATATTATTATAATTATTATATAAATATAACAAAAATAATAATAATAATAATAATTATATAAATATTATTATTTTAATATTTATATTAATTATTATTATTATTATTATTATTATTATTATTATTATTATATTAGTTTTATTATTAAAATAATAAAAATAATAATCATTATTATTATTATTATAAATATCATTATAATTATTATATAAATATAAAAAAAATAATTATT
The DNA here is from genome assembly GCA_030686995.1 of Artemisia argyi. Lineage (NCBI taxonomy): Eukaryota > Viridiplantae > Streptophyta > Magnoliopsida > Asterales > Asteraceae > Artemisia > Artemisia argyi. Next base: position 11,544,810 of record CM060696.1, read on the forward strand.
ATTATTTTAATATTTATATTAATTATTATTATTATTATTAATTATTATTATTATTATTATTAATATTAATATAATAAATATTATTTATTATTATTATATAAATATTATTATTTTATTATTTATATAATAATAATAATAATAATAATAATAATAATAATAATAATAATAATAATAATAATAATAATAGTAATAATAATAATAATAATTCTGAATTACAACGTAATCAAAACTTTCCATCCAATATCCTATGTAATCTGAATTACCTCCATTGATGTAATTGTAATTGCTGAATTACAATTACAACGCAAACCAAACAACCTACGTAATGTAATCTGAATTACAATTCTCTCCATTCTACGAAACAAACAGCCTACGTAATGTAATCAAATTACAATTACATCCAATTACAATGGATTACGGCGAACCAAACGCCCACTAAGTTTTTGTTACAAACTGAGGGACAAATCCTCACCATTCATCTAGTTTGATCTAATGGTGGGGATTAACCTAAGATTTAATAAGACAACCTAAGTACATGTTTTTTTTCTTGTCCTTTTTGTCTTTCTTATTTATTCATTTTTTTTTTCATTTTTCTTTTCTTTCTTGTTTTTCCTTTTTTTTTCTTTTTTTTTTCTAACTTCACGTTTTTTTACGTTTTCGTCAGTTTTCTTACGTTTTCGTTCGTTTTCATACATTTTTGTCCGTTTTCATACGTTTTCGTCTGTTTTCTTACGTTTTCGCTCGTTTTCGTCTGTTTTCTTACGTTTTCGCCCGTTTTCATACGTTTTTGTCCGTTTTCATATATATATATATATATATATATATATATATATATATATATATATATATATATATATATATATATATATATATATATATATATACTCGTCCATTTTCTTACGTTTTCATCTGTTTTTGAATTTTTTTCATACGTTTTTTCCCGTTTTCATATGTTTTCGTCCGTTTTCATATATATTCGTCCGTTTTCTTACGTTTTTGTCCATTTTTATACGTTTTCCTCCGTTTTCATATGTTTTCATCCGTTTTCATACGTTTTCGTCCATTTTTATACGTTTTCATATCGTTTCATCTGTTTTCATTCATTTTCGTCCGTTTTCATACGTTTTCGTCCGTTTTCATTCATTTTCGTTCGTTTTTAAATGTTTTCAAACGTTTTCATACCTTTCTAAATACCACAAGTGATATACTGTGATTATTAGAATATCACTTGTGATATTCAAAATATCGTGAGTGATATTGAATATCACTCGCGATATTCTGAATATCACAAGTGATTTTTAACATTCTGTAACATGAAAATCACAAGTGATATTCAGAATATCGCAAGTGATATTCAAAATATTGCAAGTGATATCTGAATATCGCAAGTGATATTCTGAATATCACAAGTGATTTTCAACAAATGTTCTGTGACATAAAAATCGCAAGTGACATTCAGAATATCGCAAGTGATATTCTGAATATCAAAAGTGATATTCTGAATATAAATCACAAGTGATATTCAGAATATTACAAGTGATTTCACGCTTTTTTTAATTCACGTTTTTTCAAAAGTGATATTTTGAATATCACTCTGAATATCACAAGTGATATTCTGAACATCACAAGTTATTTTCAACAATTTTTATGTGATATTCAGAAAATCACAAGTGATATTCTAAATATTACAAGTGATATTCCGAATATCACAAGTGATTTTCAACTAATATTTTGTAACATGAAAATCACAAGTGATATTCTAAATATCACACGTGACTTTCAACTAACGTTTTGTAACATGAATATCACTTGTAATTTTTTGAATATCACTTGTGATATTCAGATTATCACTTGTGATTTTCATGTTACAAAAAATTAGTTGAAAATCACTTGTGATATTCAGAAAATCACAAGTGATATTCTGAATATCACAAGTGATGTTCAACTAATGTTTTGTAACATGAAAATCACAAGTGATATTCTGAATATCAAAAGTGATATTCAGAAAATTACAAGTGTTATTCAGAATATTATAAGTGATTTTCACTTTCTTACGTTTTCTTCTGTTTTTGTTCGTTTTCATACGTTTTCTTTCGTTTCCGTACGTTTCTGAATATCAAAATTGATATTATTAATATCACAAGTGATAATTTGAATATCAAAGAAAATCCCTTGTTTTATTAAGAATATCAATTGTGATATTCAGAAACGTATGAAAACGGACGAAAACATATGAAAACGAACGAATACGTATGAAAGCGTAAAAACACGCCTGGAAAGGGACAAAAACGTATGAAAGATTGATGAAAACGGACGAAAATGTATAAAAACTGCCGAAAAGTATGAAAACAGACGAAAGCGTCTGAAAACAGACAAAAATACATAAAAACGGACGAAAATGTTTATAAACGTATGAAAGCAGATAAAAATGGATGAAAGCATATAAAAACAGACGAAAACGTCTGAAAACAGAAGATAATGTAAAAAATTGATGATAATGTTTGAAAGCAGATAAAAACGTCTGAAAACGTATAAATACAGCCGAAACGTATGAGAATAGACGAAAACGTTTGAAAACAGACAAAAATGTACAAAAATGGATAAAAACAGACAAAAACGTCTGAGTATCACCGAATATCACTTGTGATATTCAGAAACGTATGAAAACGTCTAAAAT
>CM060696.1:11552486-11567486 GCA_030686995.1 Artemisia argyi
CTCAAAGTCATAATGGCCATAATAGTAATCATAAAAAAAGGGACGGCGTGAGAAATCACTCACCCACACATGAGTCATGCCAGTGGTGCATCACAGACATGCCTATGGTACCTCCATAGGTAGGAGAAACATAAATGGCTCGGGTATCAAACTAAGAGTCAAGTCTCATATCATACAAAAGGTCATATAGCAAAGGTGTATCTCAGAATCATATCAAAGGTTCATAATAGCAGTTCATAACAAAGGGTTCATATCAGAAATAGTATTCAAGGTCCAATCAGAGTTTATCAGGTCAAGGTTCATATTCAAAAATCAATTCATGGTTCAGTTCAAAAGTTCGTTTCAAAAGTTTCTATTAAAAGTCCAATTTAAATAATCTTTTAAAACAGTTTTCATAAAAATGGTCTTTCAAAATGTAGTGTTCATGAAAGTTAAATAACCTTTCTTTTAAAAAGAAATTTAGCATCATTTATAAACATCTTTTCAAATCGGTTCTTCTCAAAACATTTCCATGGTATCATTAAGAAGGTTTTCATAGCATAGATTCATAACGGAGGTCATATCAAGTGGGATCAACAGAGAAGGTTCAAGTAAAGGGGATCATAGCAATGGCATCAATTCGGGAACTAACAGATCAGAATATGAAAGAGATCATGAGAAACCCTTTTGAGAAAGGTCAGAATATCTGTACCTTAAACCGCAAGTGCACACATGACAGAAACATAAAGGTCGAAAGCAAAATTCCTTCTTCAGCGAATCTACACGAATTAATGGTCGGCTTGTTATTAATAACTTATTCAATTCAGATTTCTCATTTTAGTCGGCTTTCCAGTTTTAGTAACTTTCCATTTAAAGTGACTTTCCACTTTTAGCAGGTTTCCATAAATAGTAAGTTTCCACTTTTAGAAAGTTTCCATATTTAGAAAGTTGAATCATTATTAATGGAAATAAAGTATCTTTTACCCTTTTTACTCATTGGGTCCTTAGGGTTTCATAACTTTGCATTTTATACCCTTTTACTTTCCAAAATTACACTTTAAACCTTTTAGTATTCAAAGTTACACATTAAACCCTTAACTTATCCATTTTACATAATGAGCACTTATTTTATTAAGTTATTCGAATGGATACTCAAGTATTCATAATTTACACTTTAAGTCCTTCAAGTTATCAAAGTTACATATTTAACCCTTTAATTTACAATTTCAACTTTTAATTATTACTAATTACATATTATGCCATTAAATTATCAAAATGACACATAACTCCCTGAATATATTAAATTACTCAAAACAGCTCCAAGTTTCTGAAAATTACATGTTTAGTCCCTCTCTTTTAATTATTTTCAAAACAAACCCTAATTAGGTTTAAAATACATTTTAATCCATTTAAATGCAAAACTTACACTTAGCACCCTCATTATATATTTTATTCGAATATTATACAGCTCAAATAAAGTTCCAGAATTAACCCTTAAGTTTTAAAGTTTATAAAACTCACCCAAAACCTTTTAGCTAAATCGTATAAACATAAAATTAAGAATTACAAACCCTAATCCATCATATTCACTTTCCAATCATTAGATCATCATTAACATCATTAAATGTCACCTTTTTCCAGCCCTAAACACAAACCCTAGATCCCACGATTTTATTTTTCCTTTTTCTTTTATTATAGCCGATTATTTACATGGTTCCAAAATAATTGTTTTAGGCCTTAACAATCCAATGTAACATTTTTCCCAGAATATTATGATTGTATAGAGTCTAAATAAAATAGGTTTCAAGCCTCAAAAATTCGGATTCAATTATTTAGGTTTTATACACGTTTTTAAGGTTTAATTCGCCAAAATGATGTCGAGCATGCATGGATCGATTAGAGCATTTTAGATAATGTTCATAGGGTGTAAGGGACCTGATAAAAATACCAAACCAATACTTGAACGTGTGGAGAGGGCTGTGCGAATTGTTGTGTACGCGTATGAGCAAAACGACCCAAAAATCCAACACGACTCCAAAAGCTTCTCCACGACCTTTCTATCATTTTTCCCAGAGTATACATGATATGAGGATTATGAGAAAAATCATAAACGAATTTTAGGGAGGTCGAACAAATCATAAACGAATTTACCTTGTTATTAGGGCTCGACAAGAAAAAGGTGTACCACGATCGAACCAAGCTTCAACAATTCAAAAGGGTATTTTTCTAGGACCTCTTGGATGTTGTTTGATCACAGAAAAATTCTTAGGAATTATGGGTTGTCGAATGGAGGCCAAGGGAATTTCTTTGTGTGTTTATTTTGGATCGGCAATTAGGGTTTTTGGGAGAAAATGATATGGATATCTTTTTAAGGAGGGAATGCCGTGTGATGAGGGGGAGGGAGGACCAGAATTTTCGGCTATATTGGTTGGGAGAATATCTTTGGTGATTATCTTCCATATTTACCAAGTTTAAATCATTTTAAATCAAAATAAATCATGATAATATTAAGTTTATTCCATTCGGACCCTTTAAGGGTATTTTGGTAATTTTGTTACTTTTATAAATGTTAAATGAAGTTGTTAAAATTACTTTGGATCATAACTTGTGCATTGTTTGAAGTCTGGGATTTATTTGGTACTTTAATAAGCTTTTAATTAAATTTCAAATTGGTAAGGGCAATTTGGTCTTTTCACATGTTCTCAGATTTTAGGTGTTACACAACTCTTAACACAAAAGACCCAAGGGCATGTTTGGTTAGAGTGTGGTGTTGTGTTGTTTCTCTGTGAAGCCAAGAGGTCTTAGGTTCGAGCCTGCCTCTTGGCTTTTTGAAAAAACTTTTTTCTTTTTTTTCTTTTTGCACACTTACTTAACCAACAAATATAATCAACTTTTGTAAAACAACTTTTTATTGAAAAGCTTGAAATGAGCTTATGCAATGCTCAAAATCCAACAGTGGTGATGTTTAGAAGTTTTAAGTGAAAGTTTGAAATAGGTAAACTAGCCAAATAAGCACTTAAGTATCAGTGTAAACAAGCTCAAACACAACCGTAAACAATCAAAACAAGCTACTAATCAACAACTAACAAGCTAGGATTAACCAGGAATAAAGATTAACCAAGATCAGCTGAAACCGGTACATCAGCATAAATAGTGGGTATGGGGGTAACTTTGAGGGAAAAAATAAGTGATCTAGCTAGCAAATGAGTTCAAACAATTTATGGATATATCAAGCCAGCCTAGCAGGCTTCCCAAAACATTAAGAATCAAGTCCTAAGCTCACAAGATGAGCAAGTTATGGCCTAATGAAAAACGGGTCAAAATAGGGAATCTCATGGTGCAGGGCACATGTAACACCCCCAAATTTAAGTTTGTCGCAGCGGAAAAGTAATTTAGGTGTTACGGTGAGGATCGAAGTTTAAATCTCATAAAACGGCTTAAAAGAAACGTTTTGAAAGTTATTTGTCATTCAAATAATAATTTTGATAAAAGATGAACCATTTGATTTAAAATCTTATGAAAAGATATAAAGGCTTGTAAAAATGACAAATTTGATTTTTACACCATTTTAATTTATCAGAGTAATAAATGCCCACTCCGTGTCTTGTCCTGCTCCGTTAAATTACCTGAGATACACATGCTTAAAAGTGTCAACACAAAGGTTGGTGAGTTCATAGAGTTTTAGGAAAAACCCTTTATTTTGTTAGATTTCAGGAATATTTGGTATTGATAAAATACAAACAGTAATGAAACAAGTATTGAGTATATTGACTATAATCACAAATAAATCATATAAGTATTCAATCACATTCAAATAAGGAATCAATAATCCTAACATGAGCTGGAAACTCATGATACTAAATCAATCAGATTTGCAATTCATGTATGGTCAAACCTATACAGCTGTATCTAAATATATGTTGAAAACATACATTTTTCCTTTATAGATATTGCACCAAGCCTCATGACACACAAGTTTAACCAGAAGGGGGTGTTCTATCAAATCAATGATAGATTTTGCCCTCTATTAATAGGTGATTTGCCAATTCATATTTGTCTACGAATATAGTGTATCACGACTAATACGACTAACCAATTGCAATTGGCATTCCGTCAAGTATTAGTGGGACAGGGGGTCAATCCATAACAGGTTTCGAAGCTGTTCACTATATTCACACCACTTTACATGTGGTTAATGGCTCATGATTGAGGGACTATATGGCGATAAGCTAACTTAGGCAATATCAAGGAATAATGGGCTCATTTAGAATAACATCATGTAATCAAGTATCGTATCACAGTAATCAATTTGAAAACAGTATCATTTGAGTATCAGAAATTCAGTTTAAATATTTCGCCAGTAACACATGTATATCACATACTACAATAATCGAATTGAAAACATTTTCATATGAGTATCAGTATTTCAGTCAAGTAATTCATCAGTAAAATATATATATATCACATACCACAACCATCGAATGGAAAACATTATCATATAAGTATCAGTATTTCAGTCAAGTAATTCATCAGTAAAATATATATATCACATACCACAACAATCGAATGGAAAACATTATCATATGAGTATAAGTATTTCAGTCAAGTAATTAATCAGTAAATTATATATATCACATATCACAATAATTGAATGGAAAACAATATCATACGAGTATCAGTATTTCAATTAAGTATTTTGTCATGTATTGTATATATCACATTTTAAATCACAAATTATATTATTTTAATATCAATTAGGAAATTGATTTGAATCATGTATTTTATTTCATATACTTATCAAGTTATCAAAGTATGTGTAAGCATGTATCTCCCCCAATGATTTAAAAACAATTATTGGGAATGGGGCTATGACTCACCTGGATTGATTTGGAAATGATGAAAATTAAAGTAGGATGAGATTTATGGGAACGATTATGGAAACGTCTTTGATACAGACCCATATAAATAAATTTATCGGAGAATATAACCAAATACTATTTGGTAAATACGAACAAATAACGAACAATTATTATCCGTTATGACGAATAGATGATGTGCAGTGTAATTATTATGCCATGCATGATATGATAAAATACTTTATTAAAATATCCATCGTACTTTTACCTTTTTAATCGTAAGTAATAATATTAACTTTTCAGATATCGTTATATATATTATTAACGTAAAAATAATTAATATATGTATATATAAAACGTAAAAAAATGCATATGACGTGATGGTTGCCGTAAAATAGAAAATAAAATAAGAATGTCAAATAGATTATGTGTAGTCCTTGTCCTTTTCCAATTTTTACACTTTTTATACTAACGGCGTTAGCGTCACACCGTTAGTCCTTTTCGTATCTAAATTACATTTATAGTCCACTACCTGTCCAAAATTACAATCTAAGCTTGGAAATTAATAATAAATCATTTTCTACCTTAATAATTTTGTTTTTACAGTTTTAGTCCTTAGTTTTCATAGTTTGGCATTTTTAGTCCTTCTAGGTGTCGTCGCGTTACATTTTTAGTCCAAATTTATAAAAATGATTATAAAAATTTTATAAAAATTTCCATAGCTTCTTTTATTAATTTCAAGCTTATATCAACAGCTTATATTATGAAAAGCTTAATTTTCTAGCTTATGGGCCTTAACAATACATAAACCCATTTAAAAATTTAGAGGCGAGGGCATGCAAATTGTTTTGGGCTTGAACTTGGGATTCTTTTGTGATTCCAAAAATATATTTTATGGGCCCAGTGGCTGTTAAATCGTAAAATCTTATTGGGCCTTGGTTAAGCCCACTCAACCAAATATAAAGTTTTTATATAAATTTTGAATTTGAAAACAGGTTCATGTCGATTCAATTTGGCTCGATTGGTATGTCAAAACGTGATTATTTTTATAAGTTGTGTAAACGAAACTAATAGTTTTCTAGGTGGTCTATTAGTACGTAGAAAAATATGGTATGTTTGTTACGTGAAATAAAAAGTTATACGATGCGTTTGTATGGTGTTTGAATCGTTTATATATTTTGAAAAATATGAAATATTTACTAAGTGTTGTGACAAGTTTTCATACGATGGATATGGTTCAAAAATGATTTATTTGATGCATGTAACGTTGGAATAAACGTGAAGTGTGTGTGCTACGTGACTCATAGGCCTTCCAAGATAGAGGCTAGTCACGTTTGTGTTGCTAAAATTATATACGTACGTAATATATATATATATATATATATATATATATATATATATATACATATGTGTATATATATATATATATATATGAAATGATATACGTTCAAAACAAAGTAAATATAGTGCATGACATAGATTTAACGTGTAACATGAATTGAGAAAGGATGTAAACAACTTACAACCACCTTAGATGTGATAGAGAGGTCGAGTGTGATAGAATGGAGCACAAGAAGATCACGTTTCACTATATAACCTAAACGTTATATATATTAAACCCGATTTCACTTTCCTTGCTTCCAACAATATATCATTCGACTTCTAATCATGTACGAGTAGTTTAGAGGACAAAATAAATGTGTGAAAGTGTCTGAGAATGGGTAAAGAGTAAGTGCATGCATGTACGTTATATATTACTTGAATTTCTAACACGTATGTGAGAAACTTTCATAGAATTCTTTACGTACTATTTGCATGTCAGGGAAGTAGGATTCTAGGTGAATTTTATAATTCTTTTAAAGGGAATGTGAGAGCATGAAAGATGGAATATGTTTGGGTGAATCATGCTAGATGTCGACAACCAATATATATACACATACGATTTACTAAATCGTATGCTACTTGTACATACTTGATCATCTTCGACATTTGAACATAAAATCATCTCAGGAATATTATTAGGATCATTTAGAAACAAACCGGGATTGAAACGGTTAAGAAATGAATTAAATATGAAACGTTTGGTTTAGTTGATGGCTAAACGATTTGCCTCGTAAAAACGTATCAAAACTCAACGTATGAACGTGAGATTTGACACACTAATAGTTGGCTAGGAGGTTAATGAGAATGTGCAAAAATATATAGGTGTCGTGTGTACGAATTAAGAATACGCGAGGCATTTTGAAGCATGATTAGTCGATTTATATTAATTATTTGTAATGAATTTGGGTTTGAAAATTTTGGGCCGGTTGGGCTAATTAAAAACAAGGTCCGATTGGTTTTTAATTAGTTTTATTAATTAGGATTAGTTAAGGTTAATAAGTTGTTAATATTTCATTAAATGTGTCGAGAACATATTTTGTCGTTTGACGAATTTTGCAATATCGTAATCGTGACCATTTTAATATACTAAGAAAATTTTAAATTTTCCCGTAAAAATGGTAATTACAATAATGACAGAGATTATTTATTTAATTAACCGAAGTTAATTATACGAATTTTTGCGAGGTTTTACAGTACCCACATGTCATTCTGAATTTCGTCCCGAAATTCAAATTTAATGTGATTACTTGAGTAACGAATTTTTGAACAGTGGTTGTCGGGAGATTTTTATTCCTAAAATTACGGAAACGTGATTCAGTTAGATTTACTTGTACCCAACAAGACAAAATAACTGAGGTATTTAAGGGTTGTGAATATTGAAAAATAACGGTCAGGAATAGTGGAAAAATAACGGCTAGTGAATAGTGAATATTAACGGTCGTGAATAGTAACATAACGGCTATATTTGGTCCCAATGACTAGAATTTTGAGCCTATAAATACTCCATTTAATTTCCTATTCTCTCATCATCCATTTTCCTATCATTTCACATTTCCTATTCTTAATCCTTTTCTCTCATTAAATACTACTGAAAATGCCGAGCCTAATTACTATTATCGCAATGATATATATCGTTGTTGGCATCACCTATTTGACTTTTGTTCCGGATGAAGATTATGTAGTTTTGGTCGGGATTTTGGGATTCCTAATACCACTCACGATTCTATCATATGGTGTTGATAAGATATGGAGGCACTAGTCTCAAGCTAGGTTTATTTAAAATGTATCCTTGTTATGTTTCTATGTAATCCTCAATAAATATGAAATAATACTTATTTGTCTTTATGTTTAAGAACTAGGCTTTCTATTGTTTCTAATGGTGTACTTATACTTATCTTTTAGAATAATCAGAGTAATTCATCCTATGGTGGTTCTTGCTATGGTACTGTTGATGGGAATCCTTATTGTTATGCCGGGTCAGCCTATTGAATATTCTACACTTTTTATTGTAATCTTTGTAATAATAACACTTTCTATGCTAATTATATGCCTATGTATTAATTTCCGTGGTCTCTAATAAAATTTTCGCTATTGATGTTTTCCATAAGCCTTTGTGAACTCTTAGGTTTCTAATGTTTTTACTTTTCTCGACTTACTATAATAAAAGTGATGGGTATTAAGTGTAAATATCTATTGGAGTTTGTCAAAAATGAGGTTTATAAATAGTTTATTTAATCTCAAGATTTTGCTTTTAAATGAAGATTGTTATTAGAAAATCTGAAAAGATAACTGTTCCATTTATGACACAATTCTTCCTAAATTATACATAGGTAGCTAGGCTATGTATAATTGAGGACCAAATGATGTAATACTTGGCTCAGTAACAATGGTATTTATTTTTCTTTAAATTGTTTTAGATGGTTCAGTCTCAATGATTGAATGGCATATAATCATTTTCAAAAGAATTTAGTAAATTTTTGTTCATAATATGGTGATGAGTCGGAAATTTCTAAGGAAATACTAGGATATCCTTGGTATAAACTTAAAGTTCATGAGATAATTCTTACAGGATGGTAATAATCTATCGTTCAGTCACTCTTATTGTTCTCTTAAGGTGAGTTGGTCTAAAATCCGTAAATCTTTCATGGTATGCTTACAAGATATGGCCGTCTTATTTTCTTTTCTTACTATATCGTTGCTAATTGGAGGAACTATGGTTACTTCAAATATTACTGCAATGATACTGATTACTAACCTCTGGATATTCTTAGTACTTGGTTAGGTCCTTTAGAATATGGAGCTAATTATTTCATTGATGATAGACTGAATTGAATCCCTACTGTAATCTAATTTCAAGATATGTCTGGGTAGTATCTTATATAATTTATCAACTCTTGGTATAGGATTGCTAAGGAACAAACGGACTTATCTACTAAAGCTAAAGTTCAATAACCTTCTCTCTATTCTTCAAGTTCTCTTCCAAAAATTTGTCTTATAAAATTCTATGGTTATAGCCTAATCATGGTAGGTATAAGGTATCATAATAATCATAGGTATTTATCAAGGTAAGTTTGAATATATTCACTATAATCAACATTATATTAATAACTTGATTGACTGTTTTTGCAAAACAAACGATACAAGATCTTTTATTAATACTCCATTGATATGAGGAGAGTCATTTATCTACCAAAGAGAGTAACAAATGATGAGATTTTTCATGAATGTATGAGGAATCATTACATGCATGCATAGTATCATGATGTAAAGAATTTATTAACAACAGAGGGTTATAACGAAAGGAGATTTTTATTAAAGGTTGATTACAAGTTTTGAGAGTTTCGGAATTATTAGGAAATCTGTCATCACTAACCAAAAACTTTTTGGTTTAGTGGGTACAACTTTCTGTTCAGGGGAATTGAGTGAAGATACATCGTTTGAGATGTATTGTATCGAGAAATTTGGAGCGTCCGGAAGTAGAGAATTTGGAAGTATCTGATATTGAGGAATATGAAGTATAAGGTGACGGAGAATTTGGCTCAACGTTCTTCTACGTCATCTCTTGGCTTGAACTTCGTCCAACTTCGAATGCTGCTTGACCACCCATCAAATCTTCATATGATTCAGTAGCTCTTCTGAGTTTTTGACGTAAAGGTGAAAAATTTGGTGACGATGGAAGTGATCTCTGAGTGAGTTCTATATTAGATTGGGGTTGTGATATTTGTATGTAAGGATCTTCAGTATTCGAAGAATTTTTATTGATAGATGAGGTATTAGTATTATGGATATTAGTTTTGACATTCACGGGCGTTCCTGAAGACATGCTACAGTAGTAACCGAGAATAATATTTTATGAGGATTTTGTATGTTAAAGATATAACAGTACAGATTAAATAACAATTGTATAAGAGTAACTATTAAGCATGTAAGATAATCTCAACAGATAAGGTATGGAGCACGGCAGTCTGCAGACACGGAGGGCATAAAATATTATGGTGTAAAATCATTATTTTGAAAATGTAGTTATAGTTTTAATTTTTGAAAACATTTAATTCTCTATAACTGTAGCTCTGATACCAATCTGTAACACCCCCATATTTAAGTTTGTCGTAGCGGAAAAGTAATTTGGGTGTTACGGTGATGATCGAAGTTTAAATCTCATAAAAATGCTTAAAAGAAACGTTTTGAAAGTTATTTGTCATTCAAATAATAATTTTGATAAAAGATGAACCATTTGATTTAAAATCTTATGAAAGGATATAAAGGCTTGTAAAAATGACAAATTTGATTTTTACACCATTTTAATTTATCAGAGTAATAAATGCCCACTCCGTGTTTTGTCCTGCTCCGTTAAATTACCTGAGATAAACATGCTTAAAAGTGTCAACACAAAGGTTGGTGAGTTCATAGAGTTTTAGGAAAAACCCTTTATTTTGTTAGATTTCAGGAATATTTGGTATTGATAAAATACAAACAGTAATGAAACAAGTATTGAGTATATTGACTATAATCACAAATAAATCATATAAGTATTCAATCACATTCAAATAAGGAATCAATAATCCTAACATGAGCTGGAAACTCCTGATACTAAATCAATCAGATATACAATTCACGTATGGTCAAACCTATACAGCTGTATCTAAATATATGTTGAAAACATACATTTTTCCTTTATAGATATTGCACCAAGCCTCATGACACACAAGCTTAACCAGAAGGGGGTGTTCTATCAAATCAATGATAGATTTTTCCCTCTATTAATAGGTGATTTTCCAATTCCTATTTGTCTACGAATATAGTGTATCACGACTAATACGACTAACCAATTGCAATTGGCATTCCGTCAAGTATTAGTGGGACAGGGGGTCAATCCTTAACAGATTTCGAAGCTGTTCACTATATTCGTACCCACTTTACATGTGGTTAATGGCTCATGATTGAGGGACTATATGGCGATAAGCTAACTTAGGCAATATCAAGGAATAATGGGCTCATTTAGAATAACATCATGTAATCAAGTATCGTATCACAGTAATCAATTTGAAAACAGTACCGTTTGAGTATGAGAAATTCAGTTTAAATAGTTCGCCAGTAACACATGTATATCACATACTACAATAATCGAACTGAAATCATTTTCATATGAGTATCAGTATTTCAGTCAAGTAATTCATCAGTAAAATATATATATCACATACCACAACCATCGAATGGAAAACATTATCATATGAGTATCAGTATTTCAGTCAAGTAATTCATCAGTAAAATTATATATCACATACCACAACAATCGAATGGAAAACATTATCATATGAGTATCAGTATGTCAGTCAAGTAATTCATCAGTAAATTATATATATCACATATCACAATAATTGAATGGAAAACAATATCATACGAGTATCAGTATTTCAATTAAGTATTTTGTCATGTATTGTATATATCACATTGTAAATCACAAATTATATTATTTCAATATCAATTAGGAAATTGATTTGAATCATGTATTTTATTTCATATACTTATCAAGTTATCAAAGTATATGTAAGCATGTATCTCCCCCAATGATTTAAAAACAATTATTGGAAATGGGGCTATGACTCACCTGGATTGATTTGGAAATGATGAAAAGTAAAGTAGGATGAGATTTATGGGAACGATTATGGAAACGTCTTTGATACAGAACCTGATAAAAAATTTTATCAGAGAATATAACCAAATACTATTTGGTAAATACGAACGAATAACGAATAATTATTATCCGTTATGACGAATAGATGATGTGCAGTGTAATTATTATGCCTTGCATGATATGATAAAATACTTTATTAAAATATCCATCGTAGTTTTACCTTTTTAATCGTAAGTAATAATATTAACTTTTTAGATATCGTTATATATATTATTAACGTAAAAATAATTAATATATATATATATATATATATATATATATATATATATATATATATATATATATATATATATATATATATATATATATATATATATATATATATATATAAAACGTAAAAAAATGCATATGACGTGATGGTTGCCGTAAAATAGAAAATAAAATAAGAATGTCAAATAGATTATGTGTAGTCCTTGTCCTTTACCAATTTTTACACTTTTTATACTAACGGCGTTAGCGTCACACCGTTAGTCCTTTTCGTATCTAAATTACATTTATAGTCCACTACTTGTCCAAAATTACAATCTAAGCTTGGAAATTAATAATAAATCATTTTCTACCTTAATAACTCTGTTTTTATAGTTTTAGTCCTTAGTTTTCATAGTTTGGCATTTTTAGTCCTTCTAGGTGTCGTCGCGTTACATTTTTAGTCCAAATTTATAAAAATGATTATAAAAATTTTATAAAAATTTCCGTAGCTTCTTTTATTAATTTCAAGCTTATATCAACAGCTTATATTATGAAAAGCTTAATTTTCTAGCTTATGGGCCTTAACGAAAAAAGTACATAAGCCCATTTAAAAATTTAGAGGCAAGGGCATGAAAATTATTTTGGGCTTGAACTTGGGCTTCTTTTGTGATTCCAAAAATATATTTTATGGGCCCAGTGGGCTGTTAAATCGTAAAATCTTATTGGGCCTTGGTTAAGCCCACTCGACCAAATATAAAGTTTTTATATACATTTTTAATTTGAAAACTGGTTCATGTCGATTCAATTTGGCTCGATTGGTATGTCAAAACGTGATTATTTTTATAAGTTGTGTAAACGAAACTAATAGTTTTCTAGGTGGTCTATTAGTACGTAGAAAAATATGGTACGTTTGTTACGTGAAATAAAAAGTTATACGATGCGTTTGTATGGTGTTTGAATCGTTTATATATTTTGAAAAATATGAAATATTTACTAAGTGTTGTGACAAGTTTTCATACGATGGATATGGTTCAAAAATGATTTATTTGATGCATGTAACGTGGGAATAAACATGAAGTGTGTGTGCTACGTGACTCCTAGGCCTTCCAAGATAGAGGCTAGTTACGTTTGTGTTGCTAAAATTATATACGTACGTAATATATATATATGAAATGATATACGTTCAAATCAAAGTAAATATAGTGCACGACATAGATTTAACGTGTAACATGAATTGAGAAAGGATGTAAACGACTTAAAACCACCTTAGATGTGATAGAGAGGTCGAGTGTGATAGAATGGAACACAAGAAGATCACGTTTCACTATATAACCCAAACGTTATATATATTAAACCCAATTTCACTTTCCTTGCTTCCAACAATATATCATTCGACTTCTGATCTTGTACGATTAGTTTAGAGGACAAAATAAATGTGTGAAAGTGTATGAGAATGGGTAAAGAGTAAGTGCATGCATGTACGTTATATATTACTTGAATTTCTAACACGTATGTGAGAAACTTTCATAGAATTCTTTACGTACTATTTGCATGTCAGGGAAGTAGGATTCTAGGTGAATTTTATAATGCTTTCAAAGTGAATATGAGAGCATGAAAGATGGAATATGTTTGGGTGAATCATGCTAGATGTCAACAACCAATATATATATACATACGATTTACTAAATCGTATGCTACTTGTACATACTTGATCATCTTCAACATTTGAACATAAAATCATCTCAGGAATATTATTAGGATCATTTAGAAACAAACCGGGATTGAAACGGTTAAGAAATGAATTAAATATGAAACGTTTTGTTTAGTTGATGGCTAAACGATTTGCCTCGTAAAAACGTATCAAAACTCAACGTATGAACGTGAGATTTGACACACTAATAGTTGGCTAGGAGGTTAATGAGAATGTGCAAAAATATATAGGTGTCGTGTGTACGAATTAAGAATACGCGAGGCGTTTTGAAGCATGATTAGTCGATTTATATTAATTATTTGTAATGAATTTGGGTTTGGAAATTTTGGGCCGGTTGGGCTAATTAAAAACAAGGCCCGATTGGTTTTTAATTAGTTTTATTAATTAGGATTAGTTAAGGTTAATAAGTTGATAATATTTGGTTAAATGTGTCGAGAACTTATTTTGTCGTTTGACGAATTTTGCAATATCGTAATCGTGACCATTTTAATATACTAAGAAAATTTTAAATTTCCCCGTAAAAATGGTAATTACAATAATGACTGATATTATTTATTTAATTAACCGAAGTTAATTATACGAATTTTTGCGAGGTTTTACAGCACATACAAGCAATCTAAAAGCTATTTATAAGCTAGAATAAACCAAGCTAATAGGAAGCATGCAAAAGGCATCAGTGGAATTCCTAAAATGCACTATTGTGACAAGAATAAGCCGTTCGATAAGCCTAATAAGCACTAATCTAACTAATCCTAGGGGGCTGCAAATGGTAAACAGTGGGTAAAGGGGTAACTTTGGGAGCTGATAAGCAGTAAGAAGAAAATTCTAAAAATTAACGCAAAAATATAAACACAAGGACAAGCCACCAAACATGCTCAGTTCTAATTTTCAGGGCATATCATCAAGAAATGAGCAAACTAAAAAATGCCAATCAAAGGGCTGTTGGACAAATGAAAGTGCAGGCCTAAAATGGGTGGGGTTTAGCAGGCATAAATAAGCCACTATAATAAGCTCTAAATCCTCATATAAGCTGAGAAATGAAAAATCTAAACTACAAATAACTTGTATAACCAAAAGCAAACACTAAATCCTACTCAATCCTACAATATCTTAGATCAAAAGGGGCTGTGTGGGGACTGCTTGGCTGCTGTTATGCAATTGGGTGCAAGGTGGGTTAAATGGGATAG